>JZLH01S0109694.1:33902-48530 GCA_001188425.1 Eucidaris tribuloides | reverse complement strand
CACACCACCGACCATCGCCACCACCACCACTCATCACCACCCAATCACCACCACCACCTACCACCACCACCACCACACCACCACCCACCACACCACCATCACCCACCACATCGTTCATCATCATCACTCATCACCATCCCACCACCATCATCACCATTCACCACCAGTTCGCACCACCATCCATCACCCTCAAGGACCTTCCTTTAGCTTAGTGGAGTGCGACCAGTGCATTACTCGCCTTGCGCTGCTGGCGTTGCGGCGACGGCACTTATGCGAGCGCGTGCTTCGAGCCTCGCTGCCGCAAGCTTAATGCACTTCGAACTCGACAGTAAATGGCCGAAACAGCGGCATGCATCACGACGTGACAGTTTTAGCTCAAACACAGCACTGTTTGTAAAGCTTGGAAATGTTTTTCAGGAATTTGAGTAACGATCCGTCCTCAAGTTTTTGTGAGATATACACTTCGGTCCTTGACCTTTCTTATTTCAATAAAGCGCCTTTTACTTATTTTTCAATTTCCATGAACCCAAAACACCTCGCTCGCGACAGCACTCGACCCGCAGCCTATCGCTGCTGTGCGCCGTCTTTCTTGCCTGATTTTGACGACCTTACTCGATAACTTGCGTTCTCGACAATGTAAACGGGGGATATAGTAAATGTCGTAATAATAAAAAGTGCGTTTTTTCAACATTTCCGATATATAATGCTGAGTCTAATTGACGTTATTTGGCTGCACTCCTCCGTATGGATCAACCGATAAACACCGCACATTAATGCATCCTCATTGTTTCTTGTCTTTGCATTCGTCTCACAATTTTAACTGTAGTCCCACGCCCTAGTTAATTCACGTATGTAAATACTAACGTACAGTCATTTCGTTTGCACAAATGTGAGAGTAGTAATAGCCTTGACCTTTTTGTGGCCTGTGAACTACCCACGATTCAACCACTTTCAGTCATTTTCCCGGTAACTGTCTTTGCTCGGCAGTTGATGCAGGATAGCGGCGACCAATCTAGAGAGCAGGATTTTCGTGACTTTGTTTTGAACTATTGCGCTGTCGACCAAAAATTTCCTGGATTGTTTGCGTCGCGGTAACAAAGCGTTCCCCGCCACTCCCGGCCCTGCGGGAAATCAAATTTTAAACAAGTGTTGCGCGATGAGCATTTTCAAATAGCATTAGGTTTTTTAGGTAAAACTGGCTGAAATATTATGGTCCGCGTAGAAAATGATTGCCCCTAAAAATGACAAAAATATTATTTAAATTTTGGCGAAAAAAGGTCTATCTGCCAAAGGACTGGACCTCCGGGTACTCATGGTTACGACAATTTGCCGTCCCGTCTCTCTTTTCTTTCGCTCGGCTTAGAGCCCATGGCGTAGCGTAGATTCACTGTTGGAAACCAACGTAGCAGAAGCGGACGATGATGCATCAGCGGCGTTTTTTACATATCGAGGGCTGTCCGGTTGTCATGATATTTGATGATTTTCGAGTCATCTTTCCGTCCACATCAGTCCTGGCATTCGCTAGTTGATCCGTGGTCACGCAGCAGTCCGGCGTTCGAGGGTCGTACGGTCTTTGTCCGCCACAAAAACTCCCAAAAGTTCCTGTTATCCGACTCCGGTATTGCCACACGCTAATCTTCATACTGTGTAAATTTTATGAGAGTATCGAAAGAGATATGCCTTGCACGCCAGCGCAACCGGTTGAACCTCACATACACTGCAATGCTAAGCAGATGCCTCGCGCGCTAGCTCGTCCAGTGCGTATCTGTTGTCAGGGGTGCGCTGGATCTCACTCTGGCGCAGAGCATTCACCTCCTTGTCCAGCTTTCCAAAAACAAGTTTTCACCAGAAGTGTCCTGATGTCACACCGGAAGTTGTGGTTATACGTCATGAAAATTAGTTCCGGTATTTGTGGATTTTGTTTTTTTCCTTTTTTAACGGCATTTTCATCGGGCCTAATTGGGCCTCAAATTGGCAAAAAACAGACCTACAAATCTCTGTTAGATTACCTAACTAGATTTTGGCGATAGGCGAACTCCGATTTTCAGCGTTTTTATAGGCCGCCCCAAACGCACCTCCCTAGCAATTTGAGGCATAATCGCCTATAATATTAAGTTGTCTGACGGTATGCGTCCCGCCTCCATCCGCTTTTTCTAAAGGGAAATTTTAGATCGCTCTTCTCATTTTCGCCGTCTTGTTTCTTAGTCTGTAAATTACATTTCGATAAAGTGAATACACCTGAGATAAATAAAATTAGGTACTTACACTGACACATCAAGACTTTCAATAATAATGTTGTGAAAGCAGTGCTATTATTATTCAACCTGCTGTACACCCATGACTGGATGGTACAACTCTATGCATGCCTTCACGTGGTGTGGCCAATTACATGCATCATGATATAGTATAGGTTCTTCAAATAAAAAAAGCATTTTATTTTATATTCCCGTGCTGGTTGATTCTGTGTGGGTTGGTTGAATATAATTCAGTATGGTATCTTTGCTGAGCATCGCTGATGTATGTCTGTTATAAAGCACATTGCCAGTGTATGTCGTCTGTGTGTATACATGTGCATTATAGCCGCTATTACATTAGGCCTAATTTGTGACGGGCTAGTAAGACATTTGCGAAAATATTGTTTTACATGTTAATTCACTTCAGGAGTGCATTACTCATACAAGGACATGTCTTGGGCAGGCTGAACGAAACCAGCCAAGTACGCTTGGGAGAGCAAAGACGCCCAGCCTTGCAGCCACCTGAAACGCCGGTCCCAGTCAGCGAACGACGCCCGCCCCAGCCAGAATGCAGCGGCCAGCACCCCGAAGGAAGGGCGACGAAGGGCGCACAATGGGTGCATAGCGGCCACACAGAAGCTGTGAGAAGGCCCGGTGTCCCGCCAAAAGTACCCACAGTGTTTTCAAAAGCAACTGGAAAGTGGCTTGTTCAAATGTGTGATATTTGTTTTCTGTGTTTATAAGTATATGTAATAGTGCTGGGCGATATTATCATAATATCAAAATTATTCGATGTTGAGATACTATCAAATGAACGATAATGATCTCATGATTATTTCAAAATATCGCCAGAGACATGATATGTTCCAAAATACCATTGATTATGAAAACCTAATGGTGTAAATGCATGCACTGCAGTGTGAGGGACCAAGAAATACCCATAGCTATGAATACTCTGCACACAAGTGCCACTGCCTGTAATCATATAGGTAAAAACAGGGAGGTAGGAATGAAAAAGAGACCTCCATGCTATTCAGCTATCAAACTTCTGATAGTGCAAAAGCAGTAGTGCATTTAGTATAAATTGTAAACAAGTACAACAATTCTGTCAACACACTACCCACCAAAAGTGTTATTTATAAACAATCAGAACCATGAATCTCCTGATATTGTTACAAGAGGGTCTACAGAAAGCAATATTGTTTTGACTACGTTTTGATAAGAGACCTACACAGTGCACTTTCAATTTAAGCCTAAAATAGATTTGTCTTATTCATCACAAATCTGTTTTTCAACTTAGGCGATAAATCGTGTTATCAACAATTTTTTTTTCCACAATAATCGAATGAGGTTTAGATCAAATATCTCCAGCTCTATTATGTAATCTTATGTAGGCACAATTGTTTTTCGAAGTTCAATCTGACAACTACATGGTCATGTTTAATGAAAAACTAGTATATGTTGCTGGTGGTAATCTGACTTCCACATGAGTTTTACAGCAATTTGTGATGATCAGTAAAATTTAGGGCCCTTATTCCTGGTATTTAAATAGCATAATAGGAGGTAGTTCTCAACTGGGTTAAAACTATTCTAGAATCAAGTAGACTATGCAAGGATTCTGCTGTGAAAATTTTGTTGTCAAATGTTGACTCATTTTCAAAGAACTTCCATCAGTATGCTTTGTAATCAGCAAATTTTTGTTAAGCTTTCTACTGGATTAAATTCTCTTAGGGCTCAAGAGTAATTCAGGTCTGGTTGTTCATATTTGATTCTCCTTAGGTAAACAAATTTTAAAAAATCCTTTCACCAAGGAAATTCACTCCACCTGGTGTATCTTTGGTATATCTTTCAACCAGTTTGGTTCTAGAGGCATTTTGGACTTATGCCAATCATGCTGGCAATGTCCTTTAGAGATAGATTTCAGGATTTGCAAGTCCATCACTTCCCTTTAGTATGATTACCAAACGTTAGCAAAGTACTTACAAATAGTGTGTTGAAAGTCTGAGATCCATATGTTATGAACTTATTATTTTGTGAGAAAAACTAATAACGATATGCTGCCAGAATATTCTTTCCGTGAGTTTAAATTTTGCTCAAATTGCAGAACATGGTACGCATGACCAGCTGACGGGCAGTACACAACTATGGTTTTAACGGTTGAACTCTTTGTGACCTTCGGCTAGTTTTGAAATTTAATTTTCACCAAAACTACGTATTTTACTCAAAGGTTCTATGACAGGTGTTTATTTATACTGATCTTCACATTTTGAACGATTTGAGCTGATTTCATTAATTTTACCGTTTTGTGGCGTGCAAATCCCTAACTCTACCTTTAATATTTACTTATGTATTGTGTTTGTCCTATACTCCTGTTTGATTTCAGATGTGCTGGGAGTGGGTATACCTCACGATGGTACCATCTGTCAGCCGGTGAACATCATTGCAATGAGTGTTTTGATTACTTTTACAGAAGGTAAGATAACAGGCATGAGATTTCTCCGCGGATTTCCGCGGATTTCGAAATTCTGAAGAAAAAAAAATGCATGGAAAAAAATTTCCTTGTTTTCTTTCTATTTTTGTCTTTTTAAGGCTACCATATCCCGCCGACCTCGAGAGAGATCGGCAGTGTGTGTATTGGGAATGTGGAAGGGTCTGTATTATGTATGCATTGGCCATGCAGGCATGTACCTGCACGCGACCACAGCTAGTACGATACAGGAACAGAACGGAATGTGAAGGTCATGCTGCTTGACTGCATTGGATAGTAATGGATTTTACAAGTATTTGTAAGTTATTTAGATGTAATTTCTTCAACAACAAAATGAGGGCTGTGGAGGAAAATGACCCTCATGTACAGGACATGTTTCCAACAAGATGAATGGCAGTGGTTGGACTACTAACTGTTAGTACTATGGCTATGACTATGTATCAGTCTGTAGTGTAGTGTGAGTATGAAGTTGAGCTTGCAGTGACGGGCCGCGACAGTCATCTGTGGAGTTGTGATTTACCTTGAGCTGTTTTTATACATGTACATTACCAGCAATACTTTGATCAATATGAACTATTTTATGGACTTTAGTATTTGGTGCGATACATGTGTAAACTTGTCTTAATCCAGCAAGACTTCACCTGTGCTTACTTCAAATCATGATATTTTCAGATTGTTCACAGCTGCAGCTGTTAGCTGCAGATCTATGCATAACAAATTAACTTTACTTTTAATTTGATGTTGAAATATGTTAAAACATCCCCTTCAAAACAGTTAAATTTGATTGTAGAATGCATCAAACGGGAGTTTTTCATACCTTAAATTCCACAATTTTCCTACCGTGGGAGGGGAACCACCCTCCCACACCCTCCCCCAGGGGGGCCATGATCTTTCCTCTTTTTTTATGAATTTCTCTGTCTCATGCCTGGATAAAATTGTGTCTGTAGTATAATACATCTTTCGATGGGGAACAGCAGCATTGCAATGGTTGTGGTGGGGACAGTGTAGGAGAATATGCATGGGGGCTCAGGGCACTCATGGGAGCAATAACTTGAAAAGCAAAGTTTTCAAGTGAGCAAAAAACATCCTTATTTTACAGATTATGTGCATAGGCTATGCTATTTGAACTTGAGACTGTATTTGATAATCAATTCAATATGAAATGGTTAAAATGCATGAAGAATGATTTGGAAGACAGGAAATTGAGTTACTAGGTCTTCCAACTAAGATTAAATCCTAAAATGAGATATGAGGTTTACAAAAAGATTAATTTTCGAATTGTGTTTTTTAGATATGGTTAGTAAAATATAAAGTACAAATTATAAACTTCACATTAATCAAATTATTTTTTTTTTTCAAATTAATGAAAAAAAAAAATTACCAAAATTTGAGATACAAGGTTTTATCAGCCCATAAACTCCTGTGATGTCACGGGCTCTTAAAACCTCACATCTCAAAAAAGCAAAGTTTTCCGGAGAGCGAAAGAAGCATTCCTATGTTATTAAATTATGTGCGTAGGCTATGTTATTTGAATTTAAGGCTATGTTTGGTAATAAATTCAATACGAAATGGTTGAAATGTATGAAAAATATTTTGAAAGGCAGGAAATTAAGTTACAAGGTTTTTGCACTGAATCCTAAAATGAGATACAAGTTTTCCAAAAGATTAATTTTGGTATTATTTTTTTTTAGATATACAACTTATATGGTTATTATAAGATGAATTAAACCAAAGTAAACTTCACATTTATCCAAATAAGTCATTGTCACAAAAATTTGAGATCATAGGCGTACACAGGGTGGCGTTTGGCGAAAGAGAGGTGTTAACACCAAAAGTGCCCCTTTTGGGGGGGAAAACTACCTCCATTTTTGTCAAAAGGGGGGTGTTTTTAAACACTGGAACACATAATAAAGGGTGATATTTCTTTAGTTGGTGGGAAATTTTAGCCGAGCAATTATATTTTTCTTTGAAAATTTGTCGTCGCTAACCGCCCCTAGGATTTGGCCGGATGAACACCTCCTTTGAAAAACTCCTGCGCACGCCTACTGTATGTTTGATATACAAGGTTTCATCAGCCCAGTGACGATATAATGCATTGAATTCATTTTTCAATTTCTTGCTAAATACCAACAGCCATCGGGTGGGCTACCAGCAGGTCTCGCCCGACTGCGAAGGAGAGGTGTGGGGCCAGCAATGGCCAAGACCGAGCCCAGCCTCAAGTCCTACATGGCAGACCAGGTCTTACCGTATTGGGTCCAGTGTACGCGGCCTGGTTGCGGGAAGTGGCGCCAGCTACCCCTGGGGAGGAACTGAGCTTGGAGATTATTGCGGACTATGTGTGTGGCTGCAAGTCTGAGGTAAGGCCCCCCCCCCCCAAAAAAAAATTGTTTGGTTGTACTCAACCGACCGACCCGATGCAATGGAGCCGACCCATTTCCTGTTTCTTTTAATTCACAACCAACAACATGGCAAAACTTACATTGAAAAGCTGAAAAAAAAGCTGAAAAGGATGCAGGATTGACATATTTCCCAGTTAGAATCTTATTCCCCCCCCCCCCCCAAATCGGCTGGGAAATATAAATTTCTCCCATTGACTTTGTATATGAGAAGACAGTTTCATATCGGACGGTGTCCGGAAAATATGACAAAAAGGGGGAAATATGCCAAGCTGAAAGGATGATAGTGTGTCTGACACACTTCAGAATTCTGTGCCATGACAGCAGCCGTCTCTGATGTGTGGCCAGTTTCTTATTCAATACGAACTTTGTACTGCAGGAATGCAACTGTAAAGTGACATTTTTTACCAAAGAATTAAAAAAAAACACACAACCAAATCGACCCTATTTTTAAAAAATGACATTTCTATTATTACCAAACAATTTTTGTATGTTTGGCCTAATGAATCACTTATTGTTGGGGATTAAATGGAAATTAATCAGTACAAGTGTTAAAGGTATCGTTTAAAGATTATTTTCATGATTTGCACACCCCGAAATGAAGTTAGCAACAAAATAAGCTAAAATCAAGTCTGACCTTAAGATTCGCATAAACCATCACCTCCCACAAAAGACTTGGGGCTGAAAAGCTAGGTTTTATGAAAATAAATGCTGATAAAATTCAAAACACAATGCATCACGTAACGTCGTGACTCGTCACTCACTGAATTTGAATTCTACACGACCGTTAAATCCAGTTTGACTGCCAGATTCAATACTTGATACTTGATGGTAATATCTCGCTATAAGCTCCTTCTGGTGCTATCCTGGTAAGGCTCGTGCAGTGCCATTGGTAATGTGCATGGTGATGTTTCACTATTTACATGTGCATTGTGCTGGGTGCATGTGCATTCTCTGCTAGAGCTTATAGGGTCCGCAGAGTAGGACGCGGCACCATTTGCATGATGTTGGGCATGGCTGCCTCTCTAAACCTCTGGGTATTTATCAATGTCACCATATGATGCGTGTATCATCTTGTTAAAAAAGAATACATGCTGATCAAAGCTAGGAAGGTTAAAAACTGACACCAGTGCATTTGGATGATTGTCAATCAATCTGATTCTAGAATCAGTTCAAGCCATATTGATGACTGCAATCTAATCCTGCCCTTTCCCTCCAAAACAGGAAAAGACTGATGACCCGTGCAGTGAGCCCCAGGATCACCGAGTGGAACAGACCTTTGACCTCGAGTGGTTATCCCTCCTTGTCATGCCCCCTCTCCTCAAGAACTCACCGGCGGCACCCTTCCTGACGTCATACTTCCCCGATGGTGTCGGCCTGAGTGCGTCGTGCAAAGTAGCCACAAGTAAAGCAGGTAATAATCACATCTGGACAACTACCTCTGCAGAACAACATACCCCCTCCCCTTGGCCCTTAGGACATTTACCCTACATACCCCGTAGGACAACTATCGTTTGGACCACTACCATGTTGATAGCTACCCCTCTCACAATTACCATCTTAGACAACTGTCCTCCTGTAACTCCTACAACGAAAATATGTGGATGTTTTGGCCTGATGATAAACACAACAAAAAAAAAGTAACTACCCCCCTTTTCAACATACCATAACTTTTTTAAAAAACAAGTTTGTGCAAAATAATTTGGCAAGAGTGTTTCTACATTCATTGACTAACTTCTGTGTGAAAATGTGATTGGTCCGTTGGGTCATGCATGAATGAGCATGCATTAAAGGTGAAAATGCCACTTTTCAAAAGTCACATGAGTCATCTCTTATGCCAAAATTATGGTAAATAATGACATTTTTCCTTTATTTATAAAGTGTGCTCACTCAACCATGTCATGGTTACAACCTCTTATTTTCGTGCAACACGTAAAGATACATTTTGCTGAAAAAATTCTGATTTAAATTTTTTGCAGTAAACTTAATGGATTTTACAATTTCAAAATCGAGAAAGGGTGGAAATTCTTAAATTGCGCTCACCGAAGCGTAAAATATGCAAAAAGTGCCAAAGGACGTATGAGAGGATCAAACGATAGATGATTAACATAAATAGCGATTAATCATTCACGAGAAACAGAATTTGTCAAAATCCTGCATCAGAACCTCCCAAAATGACCCTTGTGACTTTTGAAAAGTGACTTTTTGCCTTTAATATGTGCTCACTCATGCATGACTTGACGGATCAACCACATTTCCTCACAGAATTTAGTCAATTAGTGCAGGAACATCCTTGCCAAATTATTGTGCTCAACACCATTCTTTTTAAAGTTATATTATTTTGAAAAAGGGGTTAGTACTTTTTTTGTTGTGTTTATTATGATAACAGTGCAAGCAGTATGTTGTAATCAAATGGTGCAATAGAATATTCTTTGTGTGTGTGTGTGTGTGTGTGTGTGTGTGTGTGTGTGTGTGTGTGTGTGTGTGTGTGTGTGTGTGTGTGTGTGTGTGTGTGTGTGTGTGTATTCTTGTGAATTCAGATAATATCAACATATGAGTGCATTTTGTTTTGACATTTTTTTTTTATCACAGGTCGATTGACAGATACTTGGTCCACAGAAATAGAGGGACAACTTCGTAAGTAATGCTGTGGATATGTACAAAAAACTTTGCTAGAAGGCATTGCAAGTCAGTATTTTTTTTTTCTGTAAGTTTGTATATACATAGTAGTATGGAGTAATCTACAGGGTTATAGCTAGAAAGAATTCTGTGCTGGCTGTAGGAAGGAGTTATGCAAGCGTAGCGCTCCTGGGTTTCCACATAGAAGAAAGCATTGGAAGCATTGATTTTACAAAATACATCTTCGGCTGATATGTAATGATGTTTAAAGCTCAAAATACATGATTTATGTAGAGATTTAAAGCATTTTACGGTCATTTTAAAGCTTTTCTGTGCCGGTCGGAGGACTAATAAATTCAGCTCAGTGGCGGTTGGCTTCAGTTTGTGCCGGCTACTACCAACTGGCGCCGACCGCCGTAGCTATAACCCTGGTAATCTATGATGTCTGAAATATAATCGGTAATAAACCGAAGGATGAAAACCAAAGTTAGAAAAAGAAAAAAAAAGCATCATAAAAGGGAAAAGTGAAGCTATACATAGTTTATATGAGACATATTAAAGGCATCTTATAACAATATTTCCATTTAAATAAAAAGGTGAGCTACATGCTTCCTCATGCTACTAGTGTCTTTGATAAGGTATAAAGATGAAGTCCTGAAAAAATAGCAGTTTAAAATGATCATTAAATAAAAAAGTGAAAATCATTGAGAGACCATTCCAGTTTCCCCCCATAGACTGATGTGTTGCAGAATTTTCATCGGCCGAGAATAATTCATGTGCCAATTTGTATCTATACATATTTTACAAGTGACAGCATAACTGTGTGAACTTTTGTGTCATAGGGTGTTTATTTGTCCATTCAAACACTGTCAGATATGTCAGATAGCAAAGTTTGACACTTGTTTAAAGGCAGGGGATCTCTTTTGCATGCCTAAAAATTAACATTGCGTAAATACAATGTTATTTAGAAGAAAATGCCATCTGGGAACCTTTAGCACAATATTGGAGCTACAAACTCAGTTTTAGTGGAATTATAGTGACCGTTAGACTCAGATTTGAATTTTTTCTCGCGAGAAAAAAATTCCTACCATAGAACGTACAGTAAACGGCTATTGTTTTCTTTTGCATTTTTCCAATTCTAGACAATCACTGACCCCCAGATTTCACAGACATGCCCTTCATCAATAGCCTAAGGGCATGGATTATCTTTTCCTGGTCTGCGGGGGTGTTTGCAAATGAGATCCACTGCCTTTAAACAGGTCTTCCGCATTGTTACAAAGTGTCTTTTATGGTGACCCGACATTTGCTACGGCGACAATTGCTCCGGTGACAATATCTCAGAAGACAAAGAGTTAGGGTTATGGTTGCCATTGGCTTTCTAGTTCAGAATAGGGTAAGGGTTAAGGATAGGGTCAGGGTTAGAGTTAGGGTAAGGGTTTAGGTCAGGGTTAGTGCATGGAATAATCGTCGGAGCAATTGTCGCCGGAGCAAATGTCATGGAACCGTCTTTTATATATGACAACCGATGTTCTTTCTGTCCTAGTCACCGGCATGAGTCCCTACTTTCAGCCGTTCTACCAGCCAGATGAACAGGGCAAGGCTCTCTGCATCTGTCCCGACGTGATGGAGCACGAGGAGGTGGACGAATTCCCTGAATTCGAGAAGGAGCAACAGATGTACCTGGCTCTCAGGAACCTGGTCCTAGCCACGTGGACATTAAATTGTCGAGTATGTCGCAAGTGTGTTTAGCACACTGTAGGCCTTTGTGTTATGATTGATATCATTCGTAAGATTGAATATGATTATATGTAATACAGGGACCACATGTTAAGTGACTAAATTTGACTTCTGTGAGTTATATGACATAATCAGAAAACAAATTGTTATTCCTCATTTCTTTGGAGAGCACATTCAAGATGTATTTCTGTAAATGCTCAAAATGTCTAATATGGAATCGCCCTTCTCTATTATATTTATAGTTCATAATTTTTGGCAATACATAAGTGTATACAAAGTCTGATCAATCATCCCTAGTTTTTAGTTGAGATCTCGGCTGCAGATCGCGCGATCGCCGCGAAAATTTGCACGCGCGTAGAGCCGGATGTAAACTACAAGACTGAATAGTAAAATTTTCAAAAAATTGATTTTTTATATTTTTAAGTAATTAATTATTCAAATAAGTGTATGAAATTATGTTTTTGCCTATATCTCGCTTACAATAGCTAGTAGAATGCTAATTTTTGGTGAAAATATTCATTTTGACATTTCTAACAATTATCTACAAAAACATTTGTCGAATCAGAAGTAATTTCCTATGTATTTCATTGTTTTGTGAATTTCTTATGTATTTCCTTGTTTTTTCGACCTTTTTGTTTTTTATTAGTTTTTTGATGAACTTTGTCGGGGACACGTTTGTGATCATAAACAGCATAAACTTAATCCGTTTCAGCCAGTAAAAGTAAAAATAATCATACATTTATGATTTTTGGTTGAAAACACAATTTACATTGATTTTGTACACAAAATCACGTTTTTGAGCAATTTTGGAGTTGCATGCATGTACGAAAAGTCGCGCAGCATCGTAACGGTACGTCCGATTTTTTCGAAAATGGTCTTAAATGATGCACGAGACTTGAACGTAAAAAGTCAGTGAGCGACGCGATCAAAAAATTTTGCGCGGCGGCATGGTCGCGAAATTCGTCGAGGGGGGTCAAAGTTGACCCCCCGCCCAGTTAATATAGGGTTAAGCTAATAAGAGGATTATCTTAAATTTATTCTTGCAACAATCTTGAATTTTTCACTAACCTTGCTCCTTCTTCCTCTCCGTTCAGTTTGTGCTCATGTTCAGCTGGATTTCGTGGACACCTCCCAAGGCCACCGAACACTACGAGTTCCCACCATGGGCCCATGGCATCGGCTGGTTCCTTGTCGCCACTTGCATCATGTGGATCCCCATCTACTGGATCTACTCCTTCTACAAGGCTAAGGGAGACACCATCACTGAGGTGAGTTTGAGACATTACTGGGATAGTCTAGTCTGGCTTCCAGACGTATAGCATGCTTTGCACCCACAGTGCTTCTCAGGGAAGAAAAAAAAAGCATGGTCTAGAGATATAGTTTAAAAAACAATGTTATGCTCCGACTGTTTGAATTGGGGTCAATATTAAGTTCAATTTAAGAAACTACATAAAATGCATGTAAGGGTCCAACATTGCCAATTTGACTTATTTGAGTTGTTAATCTTTTTTTCCCAAACACTTCGCGCGAGAATTTGGCTTCAAAATTTCATACCATCGCTAGGTATAGTAGGTAGTAAATGTTTACTAATGTTAACTAACTCCATTGTCAGTGAAAACTAGAGTTAACCCATTTGCGGCGACTCAAGCTGCTTCATTTGTTAACCCTATATTAAACGGCGGGGGGGGGGGGGGCGGGCGGGAGGGGGTCACATTTGACCCCCCTCGACGAATTTCCGCGACCATGCGCGCGCAAATTTTTTGATCGCGTCGTCACTGACTTTTAGTTTCAAGTCTCGTGCATACTATTTAAGACCTTTTCGAAAAAAGTCGGACGTACCGTACGATGCCGCGGACCTTTTCTACATGCATGCAACTCCAAATTGCTCAAAAACGATGATTTGTTTCCTTTCATGGGTACAACAGAAATCAATGTAAATTGTGTTTCGCAATCCAAAAATCTATAAATGTACTGATTATTTTTACCTTTTCACTGGCTGCAAACGGATTTAAGTCTTAATGCTATGTTTATGCATCACAAACGTGTCCCCGACAAAAGTTCATCAAAAAAAACATAATAAAACAAACAAAAAGGCTCGCAAAAACAAGGACAAATACATAAGAAATTCCACAACAACTGAAATACATACCGAGAACATACTTCCCCTGATTCGCACAAACTGTTTTTGTAGATAATTTGTTAGAAATTTCAAACATGAATATTTTCACAAACATTCAAGCATCTACATAGCTATTGGTAAGCAGATTCCCCGGGAGTATAGGCAAAAACATAATATTCATACAACTTATTGAATAATTCAAATTATTCATTAAAAATATAACAAATTTTCACATTTCTTGAACACAATTATTACACCTCTCAGTCATTCGTAATTCTACATCCCGGCTCTAACGCAGCCGTCGCGGTGCCAACACTTTTCGCGGCGTAAGAACCTATGACAGCTCCGCAGCGTTGCGATCTGCAGCCCGGTGATCTCAACTAAAAACTAGGGTACTGGCCACATAAGACATGTCATTTACAGCACTTTGTCTACATCTATATGATTGACCATTGCCAACAAAGAATTAGATGACCCAACCGTCATAAAATAATTGAGAAGAGGCGATCTCCTATATTAGACATTTTGAGATTTAACGAAATACATCTTTGAATTTTGCTCTCCCAAGAAATGAGGAATAACTAAACTCTCTGTTTTCTGATTATGTCATCCCATAACTCAGCCAGAAGTCAACATTTATCACTGTAAGGCATGTGGTCCCTGTATAAGTACACCTCCATGATATCATATTCAATCTTACGAGCCGAATGAATATCCACCCAATCATAACGCACAAAGGCCTACAGTGATGCTCCACAGCACTTGCGCTCAATCCTCGACAATTTAATGTCCACGGGCTGCGACCAGGTTCCTGAGAGCCAGGTACATCTGTGCTCTTCTCGATTCAGGGAACTTTCGCACTCCCCGTGCTCGCATTCAACGTCGGCGATCATACTCGCCAGAGAGCTTGCCTGTTCATTGTGGACTAGTTATAACCTAGAAAACGCAGGTGCATGAAAGATAACTGCGCACGAAGGACTCATGCCAATAGTACGTGGAACCTTAAGAGGAATAGACGAATCATTCTCTCTTGTC
>JZLH01S0109694.1:2387-28265 GCA_001188425.1 Eucidaris tribuloides | reverse complement strand
GTTATTCTTCCTTATTTTTCCAATTCTATGAAACTATCCGTTTTCTGCGGGACTGAAGTTAACACCTACATGTACCTTAAGCGTCTGTGTCGGCGCATCGTAGATAGCCTGATGCAGTTTTGGTCTGTTGCTCGTACAACAGATCCCATCATAGTCATGGCTTGCCTTATAGTGTTTGGTGGTGTTCTTGAATCTTCTAAGCTGGCTACGGCTATAAGAGAACACAATGAGAGGTAACTTAATTAGCTTGTTACTGGTATCTTTAATTCATCTATCATCTTATTAATGGAACATGCCACACACATTCAACAAACAACAAGCAAAGAACAGACTGATTATTTTGTGGCAAATTTGGAGGGGGGGGGGGGCAAAATGGTTTGCAGGTCCAATTTTGGCATAGAAGGAGAAAACTTCCTTTTGATGTGGCAGTAAATTAGCTGTATTATGACTATGGTTGACTACTTTTTTAAACATCTTTCAGCAGAATGAAACATGAATTTACCCGGTGTAGGACTTAGCTTCTTATTTACTTTGCTGTTTAGTTTTATTGAGGACTAAGAACACCTTAAAGACAGCTTTTCAGTGTGACATCTCTGCGAATCATTTGCGTGACACTCCCAATAGGCCAATAATATAACTGAAGGTTCAAATGTCCTGTGTGAAAACAAAAGAAATGTACTACACATAAAAATACAAAAAGATTCTGTAGGTTAAAGGCCGAATGTGCAAGTCTCAGATCAGATGTGTGAGGGTTTGGCAGCCCAGTATTCTGAATATAGAAACACGTTATTGTTTGAGATCAATATGCAAGTTCAAATATCACCTCTTTCAAATCTACCCATTCAATCACACCCATCAATCTATTATATGGTTCATGTTTGATCCTGTGTGTTATGCGGTGGGCATTAGATTTTACTTAATGTCCACGCAGCATTTTTAAACATTTGTATAAACAATTTTATGTTCTTAGGTGTTCGTGTCGTTGTAAAACTATTGACCCTCTGATAACTTTATAAAAATTCAAAACACCTCGGCTAGTTTACCTCGCGGTCAATAGTTTTTACTAACGACTTCGTAGATGTGCATATTTGTATCATCGCACTATCAATAGGAGCAATCACAGAAGTGCAACATTGTGTTTTTAACTGCGGACAACACCGAGGGGAGAGGCTCCATCAGCACAATTTTTTATTTTTTGTCTTTGTATTTTTCTCCATCGCAGATTGGGTAATAGGGGCCAGCAGCTTCACTTTATTACAATTCCTGGGTCTGCCCTTGGATGGCAGCAATTGTTCTTCTCACACATTATCAGACGTGTCTGTATAAAGATTAAACATCAGAAATCTTCACACTGTCGTCAATGATGCGATTTCAATGTGAATTGATAACAGGTGCAACGTTCTCCCATGATCCCTACTGTAGAGCATGGCACTTTGCTTGCATGATGTCGATTCAGATTACGACTCGGATCTAGGTCTAGAATCATGTTGTCTCCTGCCTTAAAAAAAAAAAGAAGATAAAAATATCACAACTACTAAGACGATATGCACCTTTTTATTCCGTTTCAATCTGGCATGAAAGGGGTGGGGCACTTTGATCACCATGCAGTGACGGTAACATCAAACGTAAGATTTAACTGCTTTTTTCAGCTTCAACTTCAAGAATGTAACTCTGGATCTCAGCCTCTGTGACCGCAAATCTTCCAAGCTGAAATTTTCCTTTATTCCCGATGTTATTATGTATTTCTTTGTTATTTAGTATAATGTCTATGATTATCATCATGATAATCATTTATTGACTATCATCATATTTATCATTAGCATATTCATCACATCGTCATTCATCATTATCTCACATTAATATTGTCTCAACACTGACATAATTGGCCAAATATGGCTGGGGGGGGGGGGGGGTGCAAATTGCCATCCTTGCACCGCCACAAAGAAACTACATTGCTTTTCTATGGTAAGGATGTCCTGCATCTGATAAGAATGGCATCCCGGTCAAATGTGGAAAATGTAAGTTTATGGGTGAATGAAAGGGGGTGATAGAGCTACATGTTTCCATCTGGTGTGGGAGCTGCAAGCTTCCTCATTAAACAATCTCACTCATTGTCATTGAATTACACAACCATTTGGAAATGGCCAATCAGTAGCTTTCCTCTCAATTTTCTAAAGTTTAGGTAAAAAAGAGAATATGACTTTAATTGAGTAAATATGAAGTGTCATAGCTGTAGGCCTATTAGAATCTGCACAGGTTTTGAAGGCTTGATTCATAATACTGTCATTATGTTATGGGAGTAGACACAAGACATTCCCATGCCTTATCACCTTGCATCACTCGATTTTATTTACCACATCATTGTAGGTAAACACAGTATATGGTCGTCAATTACTAATTATGACACTATTTGTAAGGAATTAAGGTTCTGGGGCGCGTTTACCATCATTCAAGAGCTGGGTTCAATCCTTTCACATTAACCTACAAGAAAGTCATCAGCAATAAGCAAGAGCTACAGGCTTTAATACTGCATGGTTGACACAGTTAAAGGGAGTATTGGAGGACTGTTAATAAGAAGTACTGAAGTCACATAATACTACTTTTGAGAACAAGGCCTCAAGTTATTCATTAGTTACAGATCACATTGTTGAGTTGTACATCCAACTTGGTGAAGTTAATTGACACATAAAGATGAATATAGGACAAAACAAACATTGTCACACTTGTCGATTTCATAATCAATAATCATATTTGTGGACTTAAGTAGTACTTCTTCAAAAACAGTGGTCCAGAAACAATGCATTTCTTTGATAATGCATGTTTAAAAACAATTTATTGTATATATTTTGGAATGTCTTCCTAAATATTTGATATGCGTCTGTTCGTTATGGTGGACCCCCAATTACCTGGTGGGTTACATTTTCAGCCTCTCTTAATTAAACTTGATGCTCAGAGCTATCCTTCATCCAATTATGATGATTTGGGCTCATTCTGCAGCAAATTACTCTGCTTTTGAAATCTGTCTTTATAAGCAATCTTGCATTACACTTGTTGGATTGTGAAAATGCAAAATGTTAACGAGTGGTAAAGCTGTTAATGTGGATAAGCGGAGGGGTAAGCGGAGACGGAGTATTGTACAAACTCTTATGGGAAAATTGCAATTCACCTGTACCTTTTGTTTTCCTACTTTTTTTGCAAGCAGATAAGCATCTTGAGTTTATATGCATGCTGACTAACATCACAGTCGTACTTAACAATTCTCAAGTGAAAGTGACATTTATGTCTTCAAAGGTCATTAAATTACTTAATTATGACTGGTGTAGCTTATGTTGCCTGGATTGTAACACGTTATGAGCATTGAATATCTGCATGTAAGACACACATTGTATCTTCACTTCAAGGGCTCTTTGGGTTGAATTTTCAATACACTGTACTGATTTCATTATTAACAATATTCTACTATTAATCTCAAATTTGTTAATTAGGTTTAGTTAACTGTTGTTTCATTAGTGTTATTATGTTATCGTAGCAATCGCACACAATTTTTGGAACATATTTTGCCATAACTGTAACACTATCTGAAAAAAAAAAAAAAAAAAAAAAAAAAAAAAAAAAAAAAAAAAATTTCGAAAGTAGTAAACCATACATTTTCTTAAAGCTGAACGTGTGTCTTTCACCCATGACTACAATTTGACTTGTTATACTGACAAGTGAATGAGTTGTATCAGTAACAGAAACTGTACATTTTTTGTGATTTCCCTTCAATTTTTTACACACCCGTATTAGCAACTTGGCCCTTGGCTGATGAGATCTCTGAGTATTAAGCTTTCGAAAAGTATATCTTTTGTGGTTTACTGATAATACTTTTGGAGTTTATTGTTGTTTCAATGCAGAAGTGACAATTCTACCATTTTGGTGCTGTTAACGCAAAGGGCCCCACCATACAACATGACCATATGCAATTTGTCAAATTTGGACGTTGTTTTAAATGTGCCTCATTTGACCTTTGACCGAAGGACCTTTTATCTCATCAGACAGCACAAAATGCATGATAATCATATTTGTCTTAAGTGTGGCTACATTGTGGAGGCTTCATTTTAAAATTGTCAACTTTGATATCTGAGACTGCATAGTAGTGTTCAAATGCACAAATAACACCCTAGAATACAATAAGTTTGGAGTTACACTGCATGCAGGTTATCTGTAACAATAACTCGGGGCGAGTTTTATTAACCAGGTGTACACACAGTAAGTCTATGGGAGGAATGGGGCAAGTGATCTGGATCAACTTACGCTTTTCAACTTTTTTAAATCACTAAATAATCATTTTGAATACAATTTTCTCAGCTTCATTTTTAACTCATCAAAGACACTGGTAGCATGGGCGAATCATGGTGCTCAGATTTTTTTTTTTCCTGTGGTAATGTTAGCCAATTACTTTAATCAGGACTTGTACTAGTCGAGAATTTGAGCATCATTTGACAGAAATTTCGACCAAGTTAAAAATTTGAGCCCAGTGACCCTCACTTTGAACCCACTACTACAGTAAGTTCAAATTGATCGAAATTTTGTCAAAAACTTCCAGCACTGTGACGACTTCATACATAAATAACTCAATTTCGTCAAATGTGACTTAGTACTTCTATTTCTACCACTCTTCAATTTACAACCATTTACTTGCTACAGTCTTTGACATGCCATGTACTTGCACATAATTTTCATCATTTATGTGTCATAAGCTAAATGTAAAGTACAGAAATGTTTTCCATATTGTTGTCAATGGTGATGATTTTAATTATTCTTCTTTCAATTTTTTAGAGATATCTATTATACATCACACATTCTTTTAAATGTTCCATTTTAAATAAAACTGTATAGAATAATGGGGGGGGGGGAGAAGACTGCATGATTTTGCTTGTGATATTTGAAATTGCAATACATGTAGGGTGGGGAGTTGAGTACCGGACACCTACTTTTTGATTTTTTTCTGGATATGTTACATGTACAACAAACGTTTTCAATGCAATATCAGTATTTCATCGAAATCAGATTTACGGGAAGAAATGACTGCTGATACGTGTCTGTTTGCAACTTTGGCGCATAGTTTCCCGCGCGTACTGCGCCATTTCTATCGGCCGGTGGTTCCGCGGGTACTCAACCCTGTCGGAACTACAACCTCTCATGATACATGTCATCCTAAACACTTTTCAGCGGTTTGACATTGTTTTTTTTTTAATGTGGCTAACAAGTGCCATTATATGAAAGATTAATGACATTTCTTTTGATCAACCAAACTGCGGTGTATACTTCTAGCTTTAAATGAAAATAACCACACGGTTATTAATTTATGGTGCATTACAAGTAATTGATCTTGATGTCCTTGAGTACACATCCACCTGGGGATTTATTCAATATGAAAACATAATCACTCCTCATTATTGGTTGTTGAAGTCTCCAGGCCACGGCCACGATTACATGTCTATTCTTTTTTCTGTGTGTGACTAGCTGTGTTAGTTACTCTCTGGATGTGGCTAGTCTACTAGATTTGTTCAGCTGTGGCTTTGTTTACTTTGCACATACCTACGTATGACTGTCAATTTCATGTCAGACACCATAGAGCCTGCAATTGGACTAATACTTTGATATTGCGTGTTGCATTACCTTCACTGGCACTGCAGCAGGAAGGGGTGGCATCCCCCAAGAAAGTCCCCGTGAGAAACGGAGAGGATTAAAAGAGTTTGGTCATGTGACACTTTCCTTATTCAATGTGCGAACTGTAAACTGTTACAAGTGGCGAGGCAATCCCTAACTCCATCCTCCCCACCTCACCCCCTCCCCCTCCCCCAAAAAAAATCTGCTACGCCTCTATGTTCTGGTTGCCTTATTCCTGTCTGATTACGGCGACTCTGCTGTCTGATTTCCAATGACATGCCTGCCGAACGATGGCTGCGGAAAACGATTACTGATGCAATCCATGAGTCCACTGAAACTGATGGTTATTGTATCATTGCATTTATGTACTCAAGGGGTCAAGTATGGTAAAGTTTGGTTGATCTTGTTGTTGTTGTAATCATGTATGTTGTTGTTGTATTATTCTCGTTATTCAACATATGGCAAAAACATTAATGGGCGAACCACAGGCCTACATGTATGTTAAGGGCAGTGCACGATTGGAGAGACAAAAAATGCTCTTGAATCAAACTGGTTGAGTTATATAATGGATACACCAGCTGGGTGTACTCCTGGCTGGAAGAATTAACTTGATGTGTTATCTAAGCCAATCAAGCCTATGAACATTCTAGCATCTTGTTTTTTCTTAGAGGCTCCGATATCAAATGATCAATATGACCCTACACACAGATTTGTCTGTCACAAGGCATACTTATTTTGGAGTGCAGCAACTTTTGGCTACCAATTTTCACGTGTATGTTGCACAGTTTACTTTGATTCTAGATAGTTTCACCAAGTTGAGACTACCCAATTATGTCCATTTAAAGTACCTTTAAAGTCAAAGGCTACGTTTTGGTAAATGGCCAAAAATTGAAAAAAAAAAGTTTGTTTTTTGTTTTTTTTTAGATCGACGCTGTATGATACTGTATATTACTGCCCTGGATATTGCACACTTCATTGTTTTAAGAAAATGATGATATATATTTAAAATAAGCTGGGGACCCCGACCATTTTTCCATATACTGCTTCGTGCTTTCATTCATTTGATACTCACCACACATGTTTAAGCCCAGTTTGTTTTGGATTTTGTGTTATTTAAAAGCTTTTATGCCCCAAAGTCATACCTGCTATAGATTCTGAATGTGCTTTAGTTTTTTTTTAATTATTAATGAAAAATTCTCGGGCGGGCTCCCCTAAATTTTTTTTTTACAAAAAAACCATTATAGCATTGCAAAGGCGTTAAAAGGCTTTAAGGTTACATGTGTTATACTCATCTGAAGAGCAGCAGGATCGGCTCTTTCAGTGAGGTTCATATAACCTTTTTTTGTCTTTGGAGTGTTTTTTTTAATCAATATGAAATGTCGGAGGGGACTCCCGAATTTTTTTACTTATTTTAATTATTAGCATCCAAAGGGTTAAAAAAGGTTATATGGTAATACCTATCACCTGAAAGAGCTGCATCTGCTCTTTCGTGAGTAGAACACATGGAACCTTAATTCCTTTTTACCCTTTAGATGCTTATATGTAAGTTTTTGGGGGCCCCCGAGATTTTTCTTAATTAATTAAAAAACTAAAGAACTTCAAGATCTATTATGCAGGGTTATGACTTTGGGACATAAAGTTTTCAAATAACAAAAATCCCAAACTAAA
The DNA here is from genome assembly GCA_001188425.1 of Eucidaris tribuloides. Lineage (NCBI taxonomy): Eukaryota > Metazoa > Echinodermata > Echinoidea > Cidaroida > Cidaridae > Eucidaris > Eucidaris tribuloides. The sequence goes on along the minus strand of JZLH01S0109694.1, from coordinate 20,945 downwards.
TTGGGCTTTAACATTTTAGTCGGCTTCGATGTTTTTCTGATGTTTGTGGTGGCAATAGAATAATTTGTGAAAGATTGATGAAGAAGTTGTCTGATCAACCACTTACATGGGCTTTACGGGTTATGGCATAAGCATAGTTTCTGGTTGTTCCCTTCTTTATTTGTGTTTATCATGTTTATGAAAATTTGAATTAGGGTTCAGTTTAGGCTATACTGGAATGACCCATTTGTATCTGGGATACTGTGTGCTACCGCTTGTGTCATTATAGGCACAGCTCATGCACGCACAAATCTCACCTCGGCATGCACAAGCAGTTGCCAGACGAGCCAGAGACGAACTATAAATTGAAAAATCTCTGTCGTAATCACCTAGCTCGCAGTCTCTTTCACCAAATTGAAGAAAACATTCCTGCGATATAACTAATAGACATTCTCAATCGTGAATCTAAACCATTTTGATCATTCTTCTCATTGTGAACTTTCATAATTGTTACTGAATGTTCTTTTTTTCTTCAGTCGTTCCCGTTGACCACTGATACATTAACTTAGTAATTTTGGCTACTGCCTTCCTGCATGGCGTGGCATCCAATGGTTAATAGCTTTTTGCATTTAGGCTTAGGCATGTCAAGGTGGGACGGCTTTGATGAAAATCAGGAAATTATTGGCTATAAGGCAGGGACAGAGCGGCCTGGTATTTAAGATGAGAAGGTGGAGTTACAGGGGCAGGCATGCCTCACACAATTAGGATTTCATGAAGTCATCTTCGGTTGCACTGCAACGAACAAATTAAAATCTCAAAAACGAACTTACTTACTTCAAGTCCTTCAAAATAGAATCAAATATCTTTATGGGGTGGGGGATGATCATTTGTTGATGTATGATTGATTTTATTGCATTCTTAATTCAATATTCATGTATTTACCTTTAGGTTTTGATTATTCATTCTTCCTATACAATATTTATATATTTATCTTTTCAACATGTATCTTTGTATATTTTTTGCATTTGCAGCAAATTTAATGAGTGGATTTAAAATCTGCCATATTGGTTTGTCATTGGGTGAGCTTGTAGGTATACTGAACTAAAAAACGTTAGAAAAGACAGGCAAACAAATTCCACATTTACCTTGAAATGATCAAGTGGTATTAAAACAAAATAACAAATCAGAACTTCAGGGAATAACAACTCACAGATTTCAGTATCTTAATTTTGTCATGAATGATCCACAAAGCTTCGATACAGTTACAGTTGGTCACAAACAGGATCTACTAAAATCACTTAAAGGCATCGTACAGCAATGTTTCAGTTTTCAAAATCTAGCAATATGGGTCTCCCCATGTTGTACCAGTGTCTTTCATAAAGTTTGAAACGGGGGGCCTCAAGAAAATGCTGTCCAACGATCATTTTCCTCAGCTGAGAGAATTCATGGTCGCGAAGTTTATCTGTACTTTAAAGGGCAGCATACGTCTGAAATTTTGTATTCTAGGGTATTGCGTCGGCGTTCATCCACCGTCGTATCGGGTCGATTTTGGTCAAAAATATCGATTTTGAGATGATTTTTGCAGAAATTGAAGTATTAAGTCCTTACTTTTATATGGTTAAATTTCTAGACAGCAATTTATTTTATTTTCTGAGTATGAGGGGATTTTAGCGGATGCCATAAATTTGACAAATGCGCAAATCCCATTGGACGTGTACTGTAGCAAGTAAACAACAACTGCGCGCACTTAATATGAAATACGCGTTCAGCAAACCGCTCGCGCTAGCGCTGATTGACTTTGCAGTGTGAAAGAGAGATCGACGGTTTGGTTGATCGCGCGTATTGAAAATCGTGGTCAGCGTTGTTGAATTCCCCTATGCGTTTTAGTACAGGGAAATCTTAAACCGCCATCAAACCGAATTCAAGCATGTAGCTCTTTTGCAATATTTCTCTGTTCTTGGTCTGTGTTAAATAACGATTCAATGTGAGCAATTGTCTTGGTCTTTCATCATGTATATTCTAGCAAAAAAATATTGTAGGCTTGGGCAAAAAGTGCATTATAGTAACTTTGAGGCGATTTCTCTGAAATGACTTTCGCACGTCGTATCAGCGATACAACGGTTCGGTGGGGACCGTTCGACGATTTGTCCATTCCAACATGTCAGATAGCAAAACTTGACGTTTTTAATGGAGGCTTCACAATGTTATATGTGTCTTTAAAAAAAACTCACCTGTGTCCGAACAAGTTTCATATTGACAAATGACTTCCCCAATCGTCTTCTTCCTGGACATTTAAACCCACCATATTGTATGTTAATTCTTATAATATTGTCCTGTTATCCATAACACACCGAGCTTCCTGGATTTTCTAACATTGAAGACCACACTCCTCGTTCCCGGGCGGCCGCGGATGGAGAAGAGAAATCCAACTCGCTTCTGTATTACAGTTATTTACGGCCGATTAGAAATGAGCCACCTCACTTTGCGAAGAGTAATGTGCATTATTTCTTAAAGGTGCAAACCATGCCAGGTAGAAATAATATGTAATATACAGTGCAGACATATATGTCACGTACGACGTAGATCATTGATGCTGTATCATGAAGCAGGTTTGTAGCTCAATTTGAACTTGTACAGCGTGTTCTCCATTAATTGTGTAGTACCAACATGGTAAGTAACAACCCCTCTTTGGCAAATTAGAAATACTGTTGTGAACATGCATAGTATGTCATCGTCAGCGGCAAAGTTTTTCCCAATCTCACGCCCCAAATATTTCCCAAGCTACGGTTCAAACAAATTTTCAAGGGCCAAATTCGTGTCTTACGGCTCACGTTCGTTGGCGGAAACGAGGGTGTTTTCAGCATTAAGGGAGGGGGAGGGGTGACTTTGCGGGTGTTCTGACCACTATAATGAAATACAATGTGTTAATCTGACTGAGATCTGATAGAGTTGCTGGATAGTGATTGGCACTTGTACACTCGGACATTTTGTCGACTGCCAGACCATTTTCTGGAATCACAGCCAACCTGTGCTGCCGCGGGATGGCCCCTGCTTCGCAGGGGCGTTTGAAATTCAGACTAGGTACATTACACAGTGTCTTATTATACATCAACTCCATGTCCATGTTGAGCACATTTAATGATTGCAGAACATGTGTAATCCGAACTTGGGCCACTATAAGAGTTTGACAGGTGTAATGATGACTAAATAACCCAACAAGAACCAGACACTGTATGAACATATCACTGCTCTCATCTTATTGCCTGAATCTGGACTGATTCAAAACCCGCCATCTACTTTATTGTGATGATATATCCACAGCAACTCCTCATGTATGTTATTTTCATACATACAGAGTGGATAGGTGTGGATGGGGGGAGGTTGGGGGAGGTTGCAGGGCCAGTTAGAGGGGGAAATCAAAATCCCCCACAACCCCCCCCTCTCCCCCACACACACACAGTGGTAATATCATTTAGTTTGGCATGTTTGGAGAATGAGAGAGCAATGGAAGTTATTCGCATCCTGGCTTTTCTTCATAAAAAAAAAAAAATAGTGATAGGCCAACGTCAACAAACATCCCCCCCCCCAAATAAACCCGGATTCTGCCACTGTTATGTTCAAGTCCTATGTTGCTACAGTAAAAAATGTACTACTGGGTGTCTACTTCAGCCACCAGTAGGAAACAGACAGAGAGTTGTGAACATCAAAGTGCTTCCTGATAGGCCTACTGTTAAAGCATGGAATATTGAATTTAGTGTGAAACGAGATACTGGTATCTCAAGACTGAGGTGATTGTCTCGTGTTAACACGACTTAAGGGCTCGTTGAAACACTATGTTCCGGCGGCCACGGCAACACGTCTTTTTCCAGGGCGCCACCGTGCGCCCCCTCCGCGGGCCCCCCCCCCCCCCCCCCCCCCCCCCCCGTTAAATATAGGCGTTACAAATGAGAGACGCTTTAGGATCGCTCAAAACTGGGTTAGACTCTATTTTCACCAAAATGGAGGTGTTTTAACATTAAGACATTTACTAACTAACATCCTAGCGATGGTATGAAATTGAAGCCAAGTGTCCGAGAAGGGCTTGCGCCGCGAAGGATATAACTATGTATGGTCCAGTGTTTTGCTCTAAATGTTTGTTGCGCAATGCAGCGCGCCCAGCATTTTGGTAATCGTACAGCTGCGAGCAAAAATAGTAGAATTTTTTTCCATCAGGCTTTACACAGTAGAGGTAGTCCGGTGAGGATGAGAAACCCCAGAGTTAACTCGTTCATGTAATTAGAGTAACTCGTCTCATCGCAGAAGAATAACTCTACCCAGACTATGGAGTGACATTATTAGCCTGGAAAGCAATATAACTCGCTGACAGTACGTACTTTATGACATATAATAGAGACCAAGTCTACATTCTCATCGTGTTTGAAGAGAGCAGAGACACTGAGAAAAATGTTCTGTAAAAGTGTCCTTCCGCAATTATTTGCATGTCATCTATCTGAGTCTATTCCGCCTCTCTTCTGCTTCGTCCTGCTGAGATAGGCGGTACCGCGTTCCTCCTTTCAGTCATTCTCCTATTCAATCTGTTCTGTGCCATTTGGTTTTCAGAGACACTGAGATAACGCTGCATATTGCTGCTTGATAGTCAGTCTCTATCGCCAGTCTGGCCGTTCACGTTCTCGCGCTGGCCGATACTATCTAGTCTTAAGACCGCTATAAGCTCTTGAGTGTCAGTTGGTTGTTCTATGTGTCCATCGATAGTCTTCCCTGGCTTACTCATTGGACGAATGCCGCTAACCAGCCATCTTCCACTCAATTTGAGTTATATTTAATCACTCTTCTACTAACCTGATCTCTTGTGGTTGCAGGAATATCTCGCACGCGCCAGTAAGTGTGTGATTACACGGGTAGCATGTAGAATTAGTTTTCTGTGTTGTACTATAGTAGCGTAATGCGGGCGAGATGTTGTAGATAACCCGTCGTCCGCCGTTCTCCATCACGGAAAGGCGTGGCTCATCAACGACAGGGTGACTCAACGATCGCCTCCGCACGAGAGCTCATACAGTCGCCTAGTAACTAGGCAGCATAGATGCGGTCAACTGGTTGTAAGCAGGTGTAATCACAAATTGCAATTCTACTGTATTTGTGACTTATATGTTGTATCTGTAGGTCTAAATTCAATTTATTTATTGATTAGTCTGTGTGATTTTTGGATGCCATGGAAACAGCAGTTGATGATACCAGCTAAACACTGTTTTGGCCATCAAGGTGCTGTGTAAATAAGTTGAAAAATATATATCTTAATGTGTCAACTCTACACAAATACTAAATTAACAATATACGAGATACAAAGAAATTAACATACAGTCATCAACGATAAACTGTTGTGGACTGCACACCTAAAATTAACAAAGGAATCCAAAAGAGAGTGGACTAACTGAGGATAAATTGACTGTGAGATATATAAATATGCTTAGATATTTTGCTCTCTCGATGCAATCAGTTCGCTTCAAGTCTCGATGAGACTGCACACTTAGAGTAAAATTATGATATCGCAAAGATTTGCTATACCGTATTGCCAGTGTATAAGCCACACCTGTGGGTAGTAGTGTAGTATTTATTCGACCAAACATGCATAATCACGAGCTAGTTGATTGAAACCTGCTAACACCGCTCTATCTGGTACTGTTCTGATACTGCGACCTGTCGCCATCATCAACAGAATGTAAGAAATTATATGACTTGAAGATGTATTTTTTTCTAAGACTAATAGCAGGGCTAGCAAATCTCCTCGATGTTCGCATTATTATGAGCTCGCGTCTAAGTTTCGGCTACCTGCTTGATGCCTAAGAAATGGTCTGCGAGTTTGTTTTTCAGGGGGATTGTCCGCGAAGTTCTGACCTCAAGACTGAGTTCGCAACTTACGACTATATTCTACTTCTATGCTCGACAACTAAAAAGAAGATGTTCGCTCGTATATTGTTTGTGACTTAGCCGTCAAAGGGGCTGCAATCAGCGCAATTTAACCCAGCTCGCCCTATGCGCCTAAAAAACAAATGGTTGGAAATGAATCTGTCACGTCGAATGAAATGGCGCTAACATTCAGTTTCATGTACATGCCATAAAGAAATGGGAGAGAACAAAATCATATGCTTTATGTGTCGAAATGATATCTCTGCTTTTCAATAGTAGACTCCACGATAACTAGTGTATGGCTGCAGCAGTATGAGCTGAAGGACGGTGGGAAGGCAAACGTGTACACCATGTGGTTTGAATATAGTGTAAATACTAAATATGTGATGATATAGTAGGAATATCAATTTGATTCGCCACAGCACTATAATGTTGAGTATTGAAAAATATTATTCGCTCTCTCGTAATGACAAAGAATGAGAGAACATAGAAGTGAGCTATTTACCGATATTACGGAAAAAAGTTTGTAACGCTAATTACATTCAATTTCAGTTTACAATTTAGCGATATATTTTCTTATACGTCGGTCAAAAACAATACAATCATAGACACATAACAAACATCGCAGCATTATTCGGATTGGGAGGAATGCAACACCATACTCAAGTTTAGGACTTGTAACTAAGTGATCCCTTGGACATAAAATAATGAAGATTTAATTTACAAGAACAGTACAGAATTGATCCCCCCCCCAAAAAAATACCGACAAAAATTTAAAAAATAAATACTTAGCCATATACTAACAGAAGAAAAAACGGTGGGAAATTTCAATTAGATACATAGACTAGTACCTGGATAGAGTTTCGACTTTAAGACGTAGTTACTACTTCCAAACTTCCCGACTTTGTTGGTTCGCTATCAAAACGCTCACTATGTGTAGATGATTAATTAGGTATTTGCACATAAACATTTTAATATAACTCTAAGTGCAGAGGAATGTTTTAGATTAAGTCCTGTCCAAAGAATTTGGGGCACAATGCCCTAGTGAATAAAGCGATCTTCGTGTCTAAATAAGGAGATTCCCTAACATATGAAGTGAATCAAAATAGAAACGGTGGAAAACTGATGGATATTTTGGGCATTTCTAGGTTTATTGTAATTATGTACCAACAATTCAAACTAGAATAATCATTAAAATACTTCAGGTAAACGCGGTTGTTACTGCCAGCCTAACCGTCTTACATACATTACACCTTCAGTACTTATCCTTAACACGAATATATATTTCATATTTAGCAAAGCAATATTCTTTATAAAAATTAGCTAATAGTACTTTATATGTTTTATTAATTGATGAAGGACTTATAGAAATTGGTAACCATTGTCATAATTGCAGAATCTTAGATGTAGTGTCCAGACACATTCCCAATTAGTCCAGCCAGAGGAATAAGCATGCAATAATATCGCTTGGGAATCTTTACTAATGAAAGAATGTGTCAAACACACCAGTATAGGGCGCCGGACATGTTATAGTGAGCCTGTGTTATGATATATTTACTCACTCACATTTGTTGCTAGAAATACATATATCTATAATATAAACTTTATTACGTATCACTATTTTTCTTTGACGCCAGTACTAATCACATAGGTGGACTATGACTCTCTATTTGCTTGCACATAAGTAATGATGAATCTGATTGGCAGGTGTACTTGAGGTGGGACAACCTAGGGTTGACACCCCAGAACTTGACTATATTGTTTTCTATAATAGTTACTATCTTGCTGATGACAACAAAGAAGAAAAATATATGCCAATTGGATAAAAGAATCTGCTCCAATATATTAGACGAGTGTCACAGCCACAAGTTGCTCTCTACAGTGATAGAACCTGGTATCACTTGATTACGATATATTGGTTCTCCATAATAGAAATGTTTTTTTTAAAATTGCGAACTAGGCATCCTTGCCTTAATAGATGATTTTAGCATATTAATTACACTACACTCTATGCTAGTTATTATTCATTCATGGTACTAAATATATAGATTTCTAATCCATTGTAAATACATATTGCAATGATCCTGAGATGATATACTGTTTCTCGCGCTTAGGGTCTCTCGCTCGCCTCCGTTATTAAGCACAATCGATTCCTATTTTCTGTGTTTGTTCTCATATAGGATCGGCACACAATCCCATGTGCAGTAGTTAACATTAGCATGGAAAATACGTACTTGTAAACTCGTTAGAGTTCATGCTTATCTTCCAAATGAGGCATCATTTTTTTGCAGGCGTAATGAAGATACGTCAGCAGGGTCCCCAGTGTCTTCTGGGTGCTTCATGCATAGAATGTATATGAAAAAAACCCGTAATATCTCCACATGCAGCTAAAGATGCGGACAGATAACAAGAGGACAGAGTATAGAGCTGTTACTCTGACTTTAAAGATACCTCATTTTCACAGCATTTTGCGGTACCGCAAAAACATTTTGTCACAGCTCGTTCCATTCATCTCTTTAAAGGCTCCTACACTGACTCGCGTGTTCAGGCATAAAGGTGATTCATGTTACATACTATTACACATTTTGGATGTAGGCCGCAATGTCCCGACTCCTGCCCATCTCGCAATACTTAGCAAGGGGATTTGTAGATTAACTCAATGAGTGGTCAATAAACAAGTAAATCTTAAATTAATGATAAAGCATACATGTACACAAATGCGACAACCACACACCCACACACACACACACACACACACCGACACACACAATCGATCCGATTAGACAGGCAATACACCAAAGAATGTACTGCATATGCCACATTAGCCACAAAGTATGACATGCCACACACATGTACAGTACAGTACATGTACATAACACCACAACACACACACACACACACACACAGCACACCACACGCACACACACCACACACACAGCACACACAACACATACACACACACAGATCTCAAATACAGCATGTACACACAACAATATTTAATTTCCACAAGCTGACATTTAATAAATTTGCCTTACGTGAGCAGAGTGCAAACCATCTCCTGCGTAGACAAAAATCATAGATTTTGAAATGTTCCCTATTTTCAAGCTTCAGGCAAACAAATCATGCAAATAGTATTAACCACTTGACAAATATCAGTAATAATTGGAGACCCCCCCCCCCCATAACCAACAGTTAAGCAAGGTTCACCCTGAATCAAGTTGGTTTTATGAAAGACAGAACAATGAGAAAACATATTTAATGAAAGTTTGGCCGAAAATCCACCAAAGAATAACAGAGTTATGAGTTCAAAGTTTTAAAATTTGTGACGTCACATGCGGAGCAGCACTCCATATGTCAACATAATATAAATTTTTGATAATTTCAATTTTTAATAGGTTCATGGATAATGAATGCGGCTTTGCATAGTCTTGCATGTATGAAATAATGTTCTGGATAATATATTGAATTGCCACAGGTAAATCACTTCTTCAAATTTCTGAGAAACGGCACTTTTATGGAATTTATATCACATGCCATATGGGAGCCTGCTCGTATGTGACGTCACAAATTTAAAACTTTGAAACTTCATAACTCTGTTACTTCTAGGTGGGATTTCGCCAACTTTTCATTAATATGTTTCTCTCATTTTCTGCTTTTATTAAACCAACTAATGTCAGCGGTGAACCTTGCCTTAAAACTTGTGCCATGTGTCGTAGGAATTTGTCAGCACAAATCATTTAATTACCCAGAAGCAAAGACTTCCAACAAACTTGGGTTTCCATGTGACGATATTAATATTTTCATAAGCCAATGTTATTATGCGTACATGTATACCTATGGCCCATCCTGTACATGTATGCTGTGATTTATGTAGGCTACACAAATCACAGCATATGGGACTAACATGTCCACTCCACAGGCATACGATAGCTAATCTTCGTGATTGATATACTCTATCAGGAGGGAAAAGGAGTTCAGACCTGTTTAAACGAAATATTTGTCAGTGATTTCACGTACCGGGAATGTTTGTAGGTTTGTACGGTACGCAGAATAAAAAAAGAAGAAAAAAAAGAGAAAAGAGAAAAAAAGAAAGAAGAAAGAAAAATTGTCCGCGGCCCCTATCCTCCCCTCTGCGCCGCTTAATGTTCTAATTTCATGTGTGGAAACGAGGGTAAGGGCGAAGTCAGTGTCTTGTGTGCGAAAATATCCGGGAATGGATTCTATAGGGAGATGCACAAAGATGAAGAGAGGACCCCGAGTGGCAAGAGTTTGTGTGTGGCAGAATGTGAAAACAGGACAGGAGAGTATGGTGGGGACATTGTTGAAACTTGTGTGCCAGAGGTGGAAAGCTGAAGAGTTTCATAATTGCTTGGGGACAGGGTGAGTGCTGAGTGGAGGGTGCAGGGCAAGCTGTGACAGCTGAGGGCATAGATTGGATGGCGTGAAGTTTAGGCGCATGCGGAGAGTTGTTATTATGGGAAAGAGCTTTCTCTGATGATGAAAGGATTAGTTATAGGAGTTGTGTGAGATGCGGCGATGTTGTATGGGAGCGAAAACGTCCTCCCGGTGTTTCTTGGTGATAATGAGAGGGGATTCTGCAGAAGGACTGATAGAGAGCCAATGGTGAGCCGCATGTGTGCAGTGATGTTGAAGCTGATGGACTAGGAAGAAAGACTGAGGTTTTTGATTGCAGATGCAGATGTTGGGTTTGGAAGAGACGGTGGATCAGATGGCGAAGGCGAACGGAGTATGTTGGTATGGACATGTGTTGAGGAGGGATGTTGATCATGTTTTGAGAAGGACGCTTGAGTTTGAGGTGGCTGGTCAGAGGGGAAGGGGGAGACCGAAGAAGACATGGAAAAGGCAATTGGTGGAGGAGAGTAGGAGGGTTGGGTTGAGGGAGGAGAATGCGCCGAATAGAGTAAAGTAGAGGGACGGGGTGAGGGTGATTTCTGTGAGTGTGAGGTGAATCCGGCCACCCCCGTACGGGGATTAAACCGGATTTAAAACCTGGATTACTACTTCATGTACAACTACTCAAATCTTAAAATTTTATCATTATCATAACATTAACCCAACCCCTAAACCCTTACCCTAACTTTGAAGGTTAGTAACATGATTGGGAACACTTGAAAGTGCCTCAAGAACCAAATGAGTTGAAGTATATAGCAACTGTACACCAGCTGGAAGGATCATATCTCTAATTTCTTTACTTAAGGAGAATCAAGCTTGAACATAATAGTATTTCAATTCTCTCGAGCCTCCTGCCACGAGGGATATTGACATTAGTTATGTTAGAATGAGTCAACGTTTGACGACAAGATTTTCACAGGAGAATGCTTGCATAGTTTACTTGATTCTAGAATAGTTTCAGCCCAAGTTGAGGACTATTCCCAATCATGTTATTTACCTTTAATGGTGTTCCTATTCTGATCTGAAAATCCAATGGCAACTGTAACTCCTTGTTCTTTGAGAAATTGTCACTGATGCAGCTGTCATTGAAGTAGTTGTCTGGTCACTATAGTATGATGTTGGCTGAGGCTGTTTATTCGTCTCATTGTTACATTTTAACAAAAATCTTTCACTACGTCTGTCCTTCCATCAATCTGACCATTCCAGATGCAATCCTTGCATTCCTTTTGTGCCTGACACATGTGCCTGAAGTATATGTAGGTCAACTCTCTGGTATTACTGCTGTTATAGGCCTGAAGTCAGATTTGAAACTGTGTGTCTCGAAGTTAAACTACACAGCTATTGGTTTTTTGCGCATTTGTCAAAATCTAGGTAATATCTGATGTTCAGATTTTACAGCCACATCCTTTGAAAGTAGCGTAAAGGCATGACTAATGTTTTGCTGTCTTATGGGAGGGTTGCAAATGAGATTTGCTACCTTTAATAGAGCACCCCGACCCTTTACTTATATTGTTACCTTTTCTTGCATATGTCTGCAACTCTCCTCAGGGTTCGGTGATCATCATCGGTGCGGGGACCGCTGGATTGGCTGCTGGGCGTCACCTGTCCAACCTGGGCTGTGATGTCACAATCTTGGAGGCCCGAGATCGGGTCGGAGGTCGTGTCTGGGATGACCACTCCCTGGGGACGTGCGTGGGCAAAGGAGCACAGATCGTCAATGGCTGTGTCAATAATCCCATCGCCCTCATGTGTGAACAGGTAATAATAATGATGATATAAAAACAGGGTAGGAAATAAAATTTTATGTTGGGGGGGCTACTTTAGAGCCTAAATTTAGTGATGCCAGTATGTTATACATTGAACCCTATGAGGATAATTGAGGGCTATTTTGTTATTTTAGGGGGATATTTTGCTAATTTGGGGGGCTAAATTGCCCTCAGCCCCAGTGTATTTCCTATGCTGTATAATATTAATAATATATAGTAGTAATAGTAGTTAATAATAATATATAGTGCATAATACCAATGAGATCAATCTTCATGTGCTTGGATATTATTACCCTGGTCACTGGGATACAGTTCTAACCTGCACCATTTCCACTCCCTGGGGAGCATTCCTAGCTGAGCTGCAAAGGAAATGCATCAAGCCAGACAAACTGAGTCATTGTCACCCTACCAGGTACCCATTTATACTCCTGGGTGGAGAGCAGCAAAGCAGATAAAAATGTCTTGCTGAAGGACATTAATGCCGGACGGGCGTTGGGCTCACAGTCAAGACTTCTAGATTATCAGGCACACGCCTTACCAATCTCACTACAGCACCTCTGCTGGTAGCTGGAACTGAGAGCATTTTAAAGGGCAGTGACATGATTGGGAGAGATAAAAAAAAAATGCCTGTAGAACCAAACTGGTTGAAAGATATACCAAAGATGCACCAGCTGAGGGGTATCTCTTGACTGGAAGGATTTGTCTTGAGTTTGTTTACTTGAGGAGAATCAAGCATGAACATACTATTACTGAATAACTCTCATGCCTTGATAGAAATCAATCCCAGCTGAGGAGAAAGATAGATAAACTGCAGCGATGAAAGTTTGAGATTCATATATTCTATACTGCAATCTTTGCAAAAATTAACTGCATGAAGTTTGGTATTTTGAGTTTCCTGTGAAATTACTCATGAAACTGCATTCAGCCTGTATAGCAAGTTAGCCAAAGTGTTGGTAGACTAATCGAGTTTTCAAATCTGACAAAAATATTGCAAATCAAGGCAACTTCTGAATGCTCTGTTTAGCAATTATTCCTGCTTTAAAAGAATCAGAGCTACGTGATTTTTTTATGCTAGTAGGGTTTCCAATAAGGTCTAAAAATGAAGCCCTGAGAAAATTGCAGTTCAAAATTATCATTATATTCTTTTAAAAAGTGAAAATCAGTCAGTAACCATTCCAGATTTCACCCAAAGACTCCTGTTTTATAGAATTTTTCATTCATTCATGCACACCTTTTGCTAGCTAGTAGTCTGAATTTCAGACCTCCCAGATGGTCTGAACTACAACAGTTTGGGGGCTTTTAACTTATCTCTTGTTTTTTTGACAAGATTTCTTCAAAACTCCTGGATAGTCCATTTACTTCCGCTGCATTGTGTGGGCCTTTTTCTGATTCTCTTTACCATGCAAACAAATTAAAAACTAAGCCAGTGTAAAGATCTCATTACAGTGATCAGATAAGGCTGGGACTTCTCACACATACAAACTGTTTTACCATCTGTTTTTGACACAAGGTGTCAATCACTTATGGTCTAGGGAGGTAAGCAGTGAGCTCATGCCCAGGCTCTTGCCTCAGGAGTTGCCTAATCACATTACATCACTGCAGCCCTGACAGATAAGAATTCATAAATCTTCTCTGGGATGGCTATTTTTGTGGATTTTTTTTATGTTACTGGAAATGTGTGACTTTTGCCAGACTATTATACTGAAGACAGGTTTGGCTGTTGATTCCAGAATAATGGTCTGACAGTCAGACTAGCTAGCTAGTGATATCATAACTCTCTAATGTTTTGTGTTCTAGGGTGTTATTTGTCCATTCAAACACTATCATGTACATTCAGATATCAAAGTTTGACAATTTTTTTAATGAGGTTCCCACAATGTTAAACGGTGTCTTCAAGTTTCAAAGTACATACCAAAGTCTTATGGTCCTCTTGAGATTTTTTGTACAATTCATCATTCTATATTTTGTCATAGGACTGTGCGCTATACAGAGTGTTTTGCAAAAAGTGGAACCCAAATTCCACAAGGAATATCTAATCTAATAAACATAATCATGATAATTGCAATATGTCATCACAAAGATTATATATTACTCTTTCATTTGATACCATATTTGTAATAATTAGCCTTGAGTTATGTAATTGCAAACATTTTAAATGCACAATGTTGAAATTGCTTTGCGCACAAGATGTAGATCTATTCATCAACACGGTCACAGATGGTTATTCACTTTGCGATGACTTATTGCAATAAACAATTTATGCTCATTAGATTATATATGCATGGTGGAAGTTGGGTTCTGCTTGTTGCAACACTCTGTATACATTATACACTGGACCCTAGCTCACAGTTTGTCAGCAGTCGTTGTTATCACATAGCTATACTGCAACACAATCATGCCACAATGTTAAATAATGCCTTTAACTTCCATATCCGCAGGGAGGCTACAAGATGCGCAAGATGCATGAAAGGTGTGACCTACTCGAGGAAGGGGGCACGGTCACGGACTCCCACGTCGATAAGCGGGTGGAATTCCACTTCAACGCGATGCTAGACGCCATTGCAGAATGGAGGAAGGACAAATACGCAGAGGAAGACTCCCCGCTAGGAAGTAAGTCAACTTCCCATACATCTTCCAAACAGGAGAATTTTATTGTCCTCGCAAAATGAAGTTTGCGATTGTACTTTGAAGCTGGCTACGTATTTGTGTGTGTTTAGAATTCTTTGAAACTGGACGGCAAATTAGAGATTGACGCCATCCTACCGACATATACAATCGACGAGGACATCTATTAAGCATTCCATAATTTACTGATTTACTTGTTAATCTTGTTATTCTTGCTATCCTGAAAGTACTTACCAGATTTTCATGCAAGCAAAATCCAAAGAAAAAATATTCAAGGGGGGGGGGTCCAACTGCTAAATGCTCCCAATCTTGTCATTACTCTTGATCTATTTGTTGCTATTTTTTTGGTGTAATTTTGTGTGTAAAATAATATATTGTGATGAGAATATATTGTGTGTATATGTGTGTCTGTCCCACTAGGCTAGTAGATCTACTGAAATACCCACCACTAATTGCAACAGAAACCATTCCAAGTTTTTATGGCTAAAAATGTGGTTTAAAATAACATACTAAAAATCACGGAAAATCGGAGCTGTGGAACATGCCCATTTTCCAAGATGGCCGCCAAGATGGCCGCCATGTTGATGAAAGTTCAAGTTTTCAGGATAAAATTTGTTTGGAACATCCAATTCCCATAAACTTGGTGGCATTTAAAAGGAAATTAAATTTCCTACAATTTGATACCACATTTGATGGTATTAGGGTGACTTTCATGATGATTTTGGGTGAAAAAACTTATTTTTTGACATTTTTTCCCAAAAATCGAAAATATCAAAAACACATTTTTTCTCATAAATCTACAGTTTATTTACCAAATGATGT
Source organism: Eucidaris tribuloides (assembly GCA_001188425.1). Lineage (NCBI taxonomy): Eukaryota > Metazoa > Echinodermata > Echinoidea > Cidaroida > Cidaridae > Eucidaris > Eucidaris tribuloides. The sequence continues at coordinate 5,436 of JZLH01S0109694.1, read as the reverse complement.
CATACGTTTCTAGAATTTGCCCAAATATATGAACAACACTTTGTGAAAATTGGAAGTTGATCCCTATTTTTAATCAAAAGTTATAAGGTCGCAAACTTGACAACTCGGTAGTCACTATAGGAGTATTTTTGCCGCTACATACGTTATGTGCATAGTATTTCCATAGACTTCACATGCTATGAGTGTGTATTATTAGGTGCATAGTATTTCCATAGACTACAGGTGATATGAGTGTGTTTATTGAGTCCTTGTATCGTCGCAAAACCATGTGATGAAAACCATTAATTTCTTAAAATGAAATTGAAAGTTTTAAAATATCCTGTTGTCATGGTAACTGTAGCTATAATGCAGCTTATGTTGTCATGGCAACCACATGTGGAATATGCTATATATGGTTAGCGATATTTTTGTATTTGCACACCATATCTTTACCGAAAATGTGTTGTATTATGTCAAATAGGCCTACAGCAGTATTATTTTAAAGGACAAAGCACACTCACATTAGACTCAAGGAGAAAGCAAATGTGCCCCTTTATTCAAAATGGCCACTAAAGTGGCCACAAAAATGTACGTTTTGTGAAAAGATGTACTAATACAGTACATCAGGAAGTCTAAATTCTTATACATGTACACTCTTTGTTTATCTAGATTTATATGCACTGGATATCCCTTTCTGGTGCAGTTTGGGATAAAAAGGGCAAATTTGCACCTTTTTCTTTTCCACAATGCACCAGAACATGATAATCACTGCAAGATCAACAATATCGTCTATTTGCTACAGTAATTAGTTACGGCTTGACATATTTTTAAAGGGGTAAATTATGCAAGGTTAGCATTGAAAATACATGTTTACTGTACCTTTAACTGGCTGCATTTTGCATGTTGGGGATGTGTTATAAATCATCAATGTCACATTCTGGATCAGGAAGGGTCACATTGGTGCAATGAAGTCCTTTACACTCAACACATGCTGTCGATCGAGCTTTGCAGTCCATACTTTCTACATCAACATTTCAATTAGAGGGGCACATAATAAAAAGACGTGCACTTCCGACAGAAAGTGTAAATTTTTGCATACAGGGGTATTTGGGGGCATTTATTTCAACAATTGCCAGAGCCAAGAAATCTGACTTTGAATTTCAACATGGCCACTGTGGGGAAAGATTGAATATCAATATTTGGGGTACTGAATGACCTGCGGTAAAGATATTTAGGACACAGTGCATTTTGACATGCTGAGTCAACCAACAGATTAATTTGAACGCCTGACAAAGCACATTGCAGCCATTTTAAATTCTGGCCGCCATGGTGAATTGTAGAAAATCTCTAAATTGCCAGAAATAATCCTTAGTCGGTACACCTGGCAACCTGAGGGTATAGGCGCAGGGCCCAGAAACGCTAAGGATAGGTACAATTTTCAAACATTTTCACCAGATCCAGAAAATGTTTAGCCAAGTCACATTTTGTGTAGCTCTATGTATGATGATTATTGTTCCCATGACATCGCCCAGGGTGGCCATGTTAGGCTACTGAAAGGGATGACAGGTTGGGACGAAGGCCCTATGGGGATAATTCACACTTACACCTTCTTCTTTAAAGCACATGATTTGCAAACTTGGCAGGAATGATCCTCGGGCGAAGGGGATTCAAGAGCATTCAAATGGTACACCTGCCCCCCCCCCCCCGGGGACCCGGGGCACAGTCCCTAACGTCCATCCGGTTCTTTTTAGTGTACAAGGGAACTTAATATTAGCGTTAATAATGTCCGACCCTAAAAAAACGAACTCGAGATGATCCTTCTTAGCCTAATACAGTACTTAATATTAGTGCCAACAATATCTGACCCTAAAAAACCAACTCCTGACGATCATTTTTAGTGTAAAACGGAACTTAATATTAGCACTAATAATGTCCGACCCTAAGAAACGTACACCCGACGATCCTTTTTAGCATAATACGGAACTTAATTAGCGCTAATAATGTCCGACCCTAAAAAAACGAACTCCCGAACTCAAGGACAGACCTCTGAAATATTGTGTCTTATGATAATATCTATAAAAAAAAAAAAAACTCTTGCCTAGTTTGTACAGATGTTGAAACGAAAACCCCTATTTTTTTATTTTTGCGGTTTTGCTCTCCCCTTATAAGCAAATTAAAGGGGATTTTATAGCGAATTTTTTTAAATACCACGTAAACAACCCCAAAAGTGTTGCCGCTCAGTTAGAGTAAACAGGGTCGGGGGGGGGGGGGGGGGGCACGGCGCTTACGCAACGTCACGTAACCTCTGAATGGTGCCCATAGAGAGTAAATCATAAAGAAATTGCATCCCATTCCCATAGGAATGATTCTGCAAAGATTAGTTAAATCTGAACTTTTTTTTCATGAAGGATACGACAATGCGTTGTTCCCCTTGCTCCCCCCACTCCCCATGATATAAAGTATCCTTCTGGGGCCAAATGTGACCACCCTGTGAACTGTCATGAAAGACGGCATCAACTTGGCTGGGGACGTTGGGGCCTGTGCCCCGGGTCCCCAGGGGGCCATTGTACCATTTGAGTGATCTTGAATCCCCTTCGCCTGAGGATCATTCCTGCCAAATTTGATATAAATCAAATCATGCGGTTTAAAGAAGAAGGTGTAAGTGTGAATTATCCTCATACCCTAACCCCCAACCTGTCATCCCTTTCAGTAGCCTAACATGGCCACCTGGGCATTGTCAAGAGGAACAATTATTCATCAGATATAGAGCTATACACAATGTGACTTGGCTAAACATTTTCTGGATCTAGTGAAAATGTTTAGAAATTACCTATTCTTAGCGTTTCCTGGCCCTGCCCCTGTACCCTCAGGGGGCCAGGTGTACCCCCTAAGGATTATTTCAGCCAATTAAGGGATTTTCAACAATTCATTAGGGCGGCCATATTGGAATCCAACAATGTAGTTTGTCAGGCGTTCAAATTAATCTATTGTTTGACTCAGCATGTCAAAATGCCCTGTGTCAGGTCATTCAGTAGCCCAAATATTGATATTCAATCTTTCCCCACGGTGG
>JZLH01S0109683.1:7531-17567 GCA_001188425.1 Eucidaris tribuloides | reverse complement strand
GTTTTTAACAGGTCGGATCAGTTGAGTGTAGATAGTTTCCAAAGTCCTTGGAATTCCACCAGCAGTGCCCATTCATCTTCAGAGGAAAACAAAAATCATCTTGGTGCGAGTTTGTTGGAAGTTATGAAGGAAACTTGTCTTGTGAATGCTTTGCTAGTGTTTGAGGAATTCTCTTGACATTGCAAATCTTGAACACTGTTTTGTATAGCATAAATTTGTATCTGATGGACAGAATCTGTGGTGGTTGCATATTAAAGCTAAAAATTTTGGGCTTTTGATTTGTATTTATAGGTTGAAATGCATGGTCAAAGTGATTGTGTGTGTGTGTGGATGTGTGTCGTGTGTGTGCCTGTTGGGGTGTGTGAGCGTGCATGTGTGCTGTGTACAAATCCTCTCAAATGGGGACGTAAGTATGACACTATACAGTCCACATTCAGACCAGGGACCACCCCCAAAACAGGGACAGTCCCTGATTCTAACTTAGTGCGAACGATGGCAAATTTGATAAGCACTCATACTTTTTTTTTACTGTGCACAAAAATCGTCCATTGCATGTTAAAATCACACAAAATTTTACACATGGGCATCCCCTTACCCCAGTTGGAATCGAATATCATACACATGTCCTTGTTTGCATGTCTGTAAGCAATTGAAAATTACGTCCCCGTTTGGAAGGATTTACATGCATGTATGTGTGTGTGTGTGTGTGCATGCGTGTCTACTTATGTGTGTGTATGTGTGCATGTCTGTACATGTATGTGCATGCTTGTGTGTCTGTGTGTGTGTGTGTGCATGTCTGTGAATTTCTGTGTGTTCCAAATATTGTTCTTTTATTGCCTCCCGATGTCATGACATAATCGCGAAAGAACTCTGTTTCCCTTGCCTGGACACAAGATTGGTACAGATAAAAATGCCACAAACTTATGATAGTAGAGTCGTCCAAGCCCATCAGATGTGTGTGGGCTTTCTGGCCAACCCAACTTGCATGTGAACTAAATGGAATTATCAATTCATGTATGCAATAAGTTCATATTCTTGCAAAATCTGTTGGAGTGACTGGTGATGGAAAGGGGGGAGGGGGCGGTCATGGGGTACTTTGCCTGGTGATAATATGTACATGTGCCACTTCAGCCCCCCTTTAAACATAGTGCCCTCTTTCTTTGCCATAAAACCATAAAAAATGCTTATGCATTTCCCATATAACGTGTGGATTTATTTAGCGCTGTTGTTTTTATACGTGCAATTTTTGTTCCGCTTTTTGTTATTCATTCAGACAAAATTACTAGTATCCATACCAACGTACTTGGTATAAGCAAGGAGGTAATAGAGATGGAGTTACAACAACTCCAGTTTCTTTAAACAATGTTCAAAGCCGTGACTCGAAAATCCGAAAATATGTTGCTTATTTTCTCAACTAGATCTGCCATCAAAGGAAGCAATGTTTTTTGTAATGATAAGTACTTTTGCTGTACCTAATAGTAAAAGAATGGGTGAACACACAATCTTCAGACTTGAGAGACATGCGAAAAGAAAAACTGCGAAAAAATAATGAAATATAGACAGAAACCAAGCAGTTGTTTGAATTAATTATTCTTGTTGGGGCTCCATATCTCATTGAGTGTCGTACTCCTCCATTCCTCATTACATTTATCGAGATGATTCAGGTTCTGAGCACAAGATGGCGCTGTTCGCTTAGGTCTGTTGTACATGCATAGCATAATACGGCTGTATCATTGATCTTTTGGGCCCTATTTTTTTCTCTCAATCAGTTATGTTGAAATCAGGTCCGTGGGAATGGAGAGCACCCCAGCGCCCCTAGGAGTCCTGAATTCAGGACACAGTGCTCCCAAAATCAAGTATAAGCCTAATGTTTACAATTTCTACAGCAAAAATTTCATGGATGTTGTGAAATTTGTTGCTTCGCTTTCTTTGGTGTCAGAGATCAATTGAAAACTGGTAATAAATGCTTGTCAAGTAAGCAAATTCCAGCCAAATCCTTCCAGCCTGAATATACACTCGAGCCAGTGTATGTATTGGTACATGTAAATATATTATGTTTCAGTTCATTTGATCTCTGAGGCATACTTCTCCCAATCATGTCACTAACACCTTTAACCCTATTTAACTGGGGGGGGGGTCAATTTGACCCCCCCCCCCCGACGAATATTCGCGACCATGCCGCGCGCAAATTTTTGATCGCGATCGCTCGCTGATTTTTACTTTCAAGTCTTGCGCATTTTTGGAGACCATTTTCGCAGAAAATCGGACCTTACCTTTTTGACGCTGCGCGATTTTTATACATCGCATGTCAAACCCAAAATCGCTCCAAAAAACGTGATTTCGTGTACAAAATCAATGGAAATTGTAGTTTTCAGCCAATATGCATAAATGTGATGATTATTTTTGCTTTTACTAGTTAATAATTAATTTTATGCTGTTTATGATGCAAAGCTGTCTCAACAAATTTCATCGAAAAAACATTTAGAAAACAAAAGGCTCGAAAAAAAACAAAGAAATACATAAGAAATTCACAAAACAATTAAAATACATAAGAAATTAATTCCAATTTCGGCAATTTTTTTTGTAAAATTTGAGAAATATACGGAATGAATATTTTCACCAACCAATTAGTATTCTACTAGCTATTTATAAGTGATTAAGGCCAAAACCATAATTTCATTGCCATTATTTGCCGCATTAATTAATTACTTAAAAATAGAAAAAAATTAATTTTGAAATTTATACTATACATTCTTGCAGTTTACATCCGGCTCACTTTTTTCTTCCTATATGCGCATGCAAATTTTCGGCGATCGGCGCGATGTCAAGCGGCGGCAGACTCTGAAGCGGGGGGGGGCGTCAAATGACCCCCCCCCCTAGTAAAACCTGGGTCTGAAATTAGCCCCCATTTAAAATAGGGTTAACCCTACTAGATACCGGGCTAATCTCTGGTCTTGTCATCCCGTGGGGTGGGGGCATTATGGCTCCTCCCCCTAAAATCTCGGCCGCAGATCGCGCGATCGCCGCGAAAATTTGCACGAGCATAGAGCTGGATGAAATCTACAAGACTGTATCATTAGATTTCCAAAAGTACATAATACAGTCAACTTGGCATAAGCCGAAGTCGCATAAGTCGAATAATCAGCTAACTCGAAGGTCTTTACTGGGTCCCATTCCTTAATTTTCTATTGTTTTTTGACCCCTTATAAGTCGAATTTCGTCTAAGTCGATGCATTTTCTTCAGTCCCAAGAAATTCGACTTAGGCAGAGTTGACTAATTAATTATGCAAATTTATGAATAAGATCATATTTTTGCCTATAACTCCCTTAAAATAGCTTGTAGAATGCTAAGTTTTGGTTAAAATATTCTTTCTGACATTTCTGACAATTACCTACAAAAAAATTGCAGAATCAGAATTAATTTCTTATGTATTTGATTGTTTCGTGAATTTCTTATGTATTTCTTTGTTTTTTGACCTTTTGTTTTTTATCGTTTTTTCGATGAACTTTGTCGGGGACTTTTTTGCGATCATAAACAGCATAAAAGTAATCCATTTCTACCAGTCACAGTAAAAATAATCATACATTTATGATTTTTGGCTAAAAACACAATTTGCATTGATTTTGTACACAAAATCATGTTTTTGAGCAATTTTGGAGTTGCATGCATGTACGAAAAGTCGTGAAGCGTCGTAACGGTACGTCCGATTTTTGCGAAAATGGTCTCAAATGATGCGCGAGACTTGAAAGTAAAAAGCCAGCGAACGACGCAGTGAAAAAAAAAATTGCGCGGCGGAATAATTGAGTAATTAGTCGAGGGGGGGGGCATTATGCCCCCCGGGGATATTAGGGTTAATGTTTATTATTTATTGTTTCAACACACCCAGTAGAAAACAAAAACGCTCCCAAGTTAATGTATGTTTGGTAGGGTAGGGTCGTTAGCTCACTGCAAAAAGTCTGTGTCTGTGGACGTTAACCCCTTTTTGCAGTGAGCAGACGGGGTGGCGTTCAACCATCTCTATAGTTCGATTGAAAGTCTGCTATCACATTTCGTTATGCTATTACATTTATACTCTTTCGGAAGAAAAAAATTACAACGTTTTTCTTTTTTTTTCATCTTTTTTTTACTCGGACTCCCGGAGCAATTGTGTCAGTTAGTGAGAATTTTCACAGTTTGTTCACAATTCATTACATTTTGTATAGATAACATAATACATCTGCATTGTTCAAAATTTGTTCAATTTCGACTGTACATACATTACATTCATGAGATAATCTCTTTTACCAAAATTTAGTTCATGCAGTTCAAGCAGTTACTGTCATCATTATAAGGTATTGTTATGTAATCTACCTTTAAACTACGTTTACAGAACAGAAGTGAGATCAGGTGTATAAAAAAAAAACATGTTCAACAAAAGGAAACACAAGATCATATCAAAATATATACATGTATAACTATTGAACATAATTCCCGGGGCGGCAGGTCATTACCAAGTGTCACCATTGTGCGTGTATGGCACTTTCAAGACTGGCCTAACAAGTATTGGAAATCGATCTCAGGCGATACCGTAAACAGTATTCAAAGTTTGAAGATCCCTTTGAAGTAAACCTTTTTAAGTATCCTTTTCTTCTCTGTTTGGCGATTTTGGTTACCCTTGCTTCAATGTACGCGCGTAGCATCGCCGACCTTGAAAAATAACCCTTTTACGCTTTTTTTTCACACGCGATTGGTGTACACGTTGTAATGACACTGCCCCCCCCCCGGGACTTTTGATATCTTTGCTTTTGTAGCTAAAGATAGGCGAAATAACGCCTCATGTTACGTATCACATTCAAATAAATAAATTCAATAAAACAATGTTAAAAATTATACAACTTCAGCGGGATACAATATACGATCTAGCACATACAACCAGTAATTTAGCATTGTAACACCGCCTGTATAATACATACATGTTTACAAGTATCGTTCCATATTCCAACCCCGTAATGAATGGTTGAACAATAACGCAAATGTTTACGGTCATAACCGCGGTAAATAGCGTGCGATTAATCTTCCCGGCAAAACACGAATATGATATTATGCCTCGACACTCAAGTCGCATGTCATAATGTTCGAGATTATTTATTAGCTTTGAAATTTAAGTTGGCGCGAGTTTGCTAAGGCGGCTGTTTACATAAGTTATGACAGAAAATTGTAGTCACACGAAAACATTGCAAGTTCTCCATCATGATAGAGAATAAAGAGGGAGTGGGTGTAATATTGAATGTTGGCGTAGTGGTGCGGTGGATTGTAAACTTAACAGTTTTATCTGTCTCATTGTGGGGAACTTATTGCCACAAGACCGAGCAACATTAAGAAAGGTTTGGAGGGAGTGCTTAGTACTGCTGGGTTGAGAAACAGGCTAGTATCGAGGTTAAAGTTGCTTACGATATGGCGGCAAGTAGAAACAAAATGCTTAGACGTCTATTAGGCATGTATAACAATGTTCCATTCGTTTTAAAAATCTGGTGCATGAATTCCCCATGCTCCAGTGTCTCTGACATGCGTCTAAAATGAGCCTGGAAAAAACTTGCAGTTTACACGATCAGATATAGTGCTTGTAAAAACGAGTAAAATCATGTGGTAGCCAGTCAGCTTTCCCCATAACTGCTCGGTGTTGCAGAATTCCTATCGCCGATAGGGAATTAATGTGCCAATTTATATCTGAATCTGCATATATTGTACTAGTGACAGCCATAACTGTCCAACTTTTGTGTTTTCTATTGGTGCTTATTTGTCATCAAACGCTACCAGATATGTCAGAAAGCAAGGTTTGACATTTTTGAAATAAGGCTTCCACACTTGTTACTTAGTGTCTTTAAAACAGATTTTTTTCCAGCTTGAAAGCTCATAATTTAAATAGTTTGTCAATTTTCTGCGTAATAAGAGCTACACATTGTTCGTTGGCTCATTCCAGTCTTGTCATTTTGATTTAATTTGTAGATAATCCAATACATAATTACACAATAACACAGTGCAATATTATCATTGCATTGGGCCTGGTAACAAGTCAAAATTAATAGTTCAAAACAATAATTTAATATAATCGATACTATGATTCACATGGAATAATAGATTTTGATGAGATTGCAATTATAGTAGTGCGTATTGTCCGAATTCGGTAATTTCCGTAACGGAATTAGAACTACGTAATTGATAAATAAATGAAAAATTGAAGAAAATGCATGCTCAGACATTGCATCTTAGCTTGATATGTGGGGGGAGGGGTGCAATGGGGAACCAATTAAGAGAAAACTAATTCAATGGAGGTGATCTTGTAGTTCATTCTGCAACAATACAATTGTTTTTAACTCGTAGATTCTATGTCTTGTTGTGCCATCAAATTTATGAAAAATGACCATTGCATACAATTAAATATATACCCATCACAAGTAACCAATATCTTATTAATGATATCATAAATGATTTAACTAAGATAACAAATGTGCATTAATTGCTGACTTGAAGTGATCCATATTTGGAACATCTGGAAACACAGTTGGAGGGAGAGATTTCTTTTGCCTGGCTGTTCTTGGGATGTAGGAAGAAAGATGGAGCTGGGTGTTGTACTTGGATGTCAACTAAGGTATCTGATCATTACAAGCGAACAGCAAACGTCCTCAAAACGTTTTGGGAAACACAGTCACGGATGATAATACGGGAGCGAGATACACATGGAACTGTAAGATGATCAAAATGTACAGTGCGTCCAAGAAAAAACAGAACCCTAAAACAAAAGCTTATTGTGCGGAAGCAATGGGGCGTTTGACTTTGACTTATGCTCTTTCAAATGATTCCTTAAGCAAACTTATTCATTCATGCATCTCTGCGTACCATGACTTTACAAATTTAATGTCAAAAATTTGCTACACCTTTTGGCTTTGACAATGGCATTTGACAATGTGCAATGTGTTATGTGACAATGACAATGTGCACAGCATGTGTCCATCTCTTTCTGTCCCCGATGTGCACATTGTCAAAGCCAAAAAGTGTAGCCAATGGTTTTTTGACATTTCAAAGTCACGGTACTCAGAGAGTGCATGAATAAATAGATTTGCTTAATATGTCATTTGAAAGAGCATAAGTCAAAGTTTATTTTGAATATATTTTTTTTAATCACACGCCCCCATTGCTTCCACACAATAATTCTATGTTTTAGAGTTCCGGTTTTTTTTTAGCTGGGATACACTGAATATCACATTTTCATTGCTTCCTGGCTGGTCTCTTCATTCTTTTAGTTAATTGTGGTATTCCAGGAAACTAAACAAACAATTAAAGATTATTATTGAGCCATTTTAATAATCGCCATGTTTGTGTGCAAATCGTATAAGGAATTCCATACATTTTTACGTTACGAACAAGTACGAAAATGATTGTGGTTAAATTTGTTTTTATATCTGAATGCCAGTTTTGGTTAACCACAAAGTTTGAGGGAAGCGCAGAAATAATACCGATCCCACTCAAACCGCCTGCGTGTATGACTTTGACATACTGTATACAGGCGTAAATACCACAAATTACGGCCATGTAGTAATTGTAATTTGTTTACTTTTTAATGATTTGAACAGCAACATGTATGACTTGTAATTATGTAATCCTCTTATTTGATATTTACCATGCATAAACTAGAACAATGCATGATTAAATAAATATACAATCATGGCTTCAAAAATGAAGTGATGTAATACTTTGAACATAGTTTCGGATTCATTGACTGCCACTTTGTATAACAAAACCACTTTTGTTTGACTTTTGACTGCTCAGTTATTGTTTTGTGTCGTAAGACATGTATTGATATTTTTTTTTTTCGAAAATGGGGGGGGGGGGGGTTACAAAAATTCGTCTTGCTCAAATAACAAAAGAACTGTCAGTAGGAATGGGTCGTATCATACTTCTCAATTACCTCTGGCCCTCAAATATGGACGGATGACAGATAGATATCCTTTCAGAAAATTTCGTAATATACAAATCAACCTTTCCAACCCAACTCGACTATTTCAAGCATTACAGCAACTTTTAATTCGTTTAATGACAACATATCACTTGTTGCCTTTCTAAAAAAAATTATGACGACTAACTGAATACTCGTACAGTGAAAGATGCAAGTGCGCCATCAACGCTAGAAATTCCATACTTGCAAGAATCTTCAAGGGGAAATCGGAGATCTGAAGATGTTGATGTATAGAAGCCAATAACAGTACATGTACTTGTCCATACAAGAGTGGGTGTCTGTCCCATCCTCCCCCCCCCCCACCCACCAAATAAAAAAACCGAAATTCCATTGTAAAAGTACACACATAGAGGTAAAAACAAACTACTTCTACTACTACTACTACTACTACTACTACTACTGACTACTGACTACAACACCCACCACACCCACCACCACCACCACCACCACCTACTACTACTTACTTCTACTATCTACTACTACTACTTACTAACTCTGTACTACTACTGACTACTTATTACTATATACACTACTTTACTACTACTACTACCAGCAACCACCCTAAACCACCACTACCGACGCAACCACCACTACTTACTACTTACTAACTGGACTAGCTACTTACTAACTACTACTTACTACTTACTACTACTACTACACTATCTACTACATACTACTACTTACATCTACTCCATACTACTACTACTACTGCTACTACTACTACTACCTATACTACTGACTATACTATCTGGCTTCCCTATTCTACACCAATCATACATCAGCAACCAGCCTATCTGCTACATCAATCCATATAGGCCTACTATCTAACTGACATCCATCTTCTACTGTATCATGTACAGTTAGATACACTACACAACGCATGACAACACTTTTCACGTAAAGTGTTAATAACGACATGTTACCAGTGCAAATGTTAAATTGTCTGTATTCATACATGATTGAACAGAAAATGGTTTTCGTGTCGCAATAAAAAAGGATTGGGTCATTTATCAATAATTTGATCTACTCTATGAGTCCTTTTTTCTATAACTTCGCATTCGTTGTTTCATTCAAAGCTTTGTTTCTGTAGTGGGTGCACTTTTGAGTGGTGGGTATTTGTTTTTTTTACTGTGAAAATCTCAAATCTTTTCATAGTGGGCTGTAGTGTGGCAGTGTATTCAGGGAAGGTGTAAAACAAGCTGTTATACGCTGCTTGTGTCGCTATAAACGCAGGTACCACTTGAACATCAAACAGACATCCGCTACGAAAACGTCAAAAACATCGTTGATAACGGAACTTAATGTTCTACCAATCATGCGATGCATTGTTTGAATGGGTCATAAATCTGATTTACGACATCATTCAAGGACAACTAAAATTGCGCTGAAGTACTGAAATGTTACTGAAGCCCAATAAGACTGAACATCTGGTTTTTCTATGTTTAACCTCGTATTCTCCTCCTCTTCTCCGTCTTCATGGCGCCTCCCCCGTCATCTTCTTCCCCTCTCCCTCCTCTTTTACAACCTTTTCTTGTTGTTTTTGCTGTTGTTGTTTGTTGTTGTTGTTCTTCTTCTTCTTCTCTGTTCTCTTCTTCGTCACTTTCTTCATTCTTCTTTCTTCTTCTTCTTCGTCCATTCCTCTCTGCTTCTTCTTCTTCTTTCTTTCTCTTCTCTTCTCTTCTCTGTCTTGCTTCTTCTTCTTCTTTCTCTTTCTCTTTCTTCTTCTTCTTCTTCTCATCCTCTCCCTTCCTCCTCCTCCTCCTCCTCCCCTCCAAATAACTCTTATTTAATAATGTAGTGTTGTTCTGTCATGTTCTTCATGCTCCTTCCTCTAACTTACTACTTTTACACGCTACTACTACTACTACTACTACTACTACTACTACTACTACTACTACTACTACTACTACTACTACTACTTCTACTACTACTACTACTACTACTACTACTACTACTACTACTACTACGTACTACTACTACTACTACTACTACTACTACTACTACTACTACTACTACTACTGCTACTGCTACTACTATTACTA
>JZLH01S0109676.1:0-38041 GCA_001188425.1 Eucidaris tribuloides | reverse complement strand
ATGGCAGGATTTTTTTTCTCGCAAGAAAAAAAAATCAAATAAAAGTCACTATAATTCCACTAAAACTGAGTTTCTATCTCCTATATTTTGCCAAAGGTTCCCAGATGGCATTTTCTTCTTAATGCCATAATTACACAATGTTAATTTTTGCTTAAAAAAAGTAGATTTGGCAGTGCTGCTTTTACAAGCAAAACAAGTTTGTTCAAATGAACTGTATTTCCCACAATGTTAATGTCATATTCAACAATAATATAAATGTTTGCCGGTAAATGAAATAATAATATATCACAATCATAATTTGACTTTAAACAATTAACATATTTCAACTAATCCAATGAATCAAAGATGCTACAAAATGGGTTTTAAAAGGATGAGAAATATATACAATCATATATTTTTATATATATACAGGGATCTTGTGCAATTGCTATAGCAAGGATAGGGTCAGAGAGAAGGGTCCTTGAAGCTCTTGGATAGTATTGCCTATGAAGTGCTACAGCAGCTAAGGAATATTGTAACATTTTTTGACAAAAAAACTCTTGAAATTCAAAATTTAGTTGCTTTTTATACTAAAGTACAACTGCTTGTCTTTTGCCATTTACTTATTGATTGCAACTCAAGTACTAAACATCTGGGTTATACAAATAAACATATGTCTCAATACTTTTTAGACAATAATCTACATGAACATACTTATTTTTGGTTTAATTGTTAGGAATTTACATGACATTTTCCCATTTTTCCCTGAACTTTTTGTGTTTGATGAAAAAGAAACAGATTTCAGGGGAAATGCTGAAATGTGACATTTCTGTTAAACTTTTGGTAACTGATGGTTTATTAAATATACACTAAAGAAATGTTAACCCATAGTACACTTTTTGCAGATATTTTTAAACGTGTCCCTGATCCGTACTGCTGGACGAACATTAGACAGAGTACAATTACCGCAAAAGTAGAAGGGACTGGAAGGTCCTTTGCATTTGCTGTTGTTGCTGTAAAACAAATCAGAATACAAAGATACAATAAATGGGGTGTGAGATATACAGTATACCTGAATGATTAATAAAAAGCTGAAGATAAATAGATCGATAGATAACTAGATAGGTAGATAGATAGATAGATAGATAGATAGATAGATAGATAGATAGATAGATAGATAGATAGATAGAGAGATAGATAGATACATGTAGATAGATAGATAGATAGATAGATAGATAGATAGATAGATAGATAGATAGATAGATAGATAGATAGATAGATAGGTAGGTAGATAGTTAGATCAATAGGCATAAATAGAAATAGAGAGCTGATCTACATTCAACCCTGGACATCCCAGGTCAAGTATTGATCTAGGGGTGCATGGCTGGCTGTCTTACAGTGTGCTGGTAGTGTGAGATGTAGCTGTGGTGCAGCTTTAATGCAAAGGTTTCATTACAAGTTGTTCCACAACAGTGGGTCCCATATGGACTGAATTGAATTTTTATTATTCATGAAATGGTATGTAATATACACTGAGTAGAAGTATTCTGAAGTGTGGGTACCTGGGAATACCAAAGGTTATGTAAGTTTACTAACTACTACCTCCACAGACTGACAGACAGGTAGACATACTAAGACTTAGACTCGGACACAGCACTCAAGTACAAACATACATAGGCAAGATTTTTTTTATACATGTACCTATTTTAACCCATAAGAGATAATTAAGAACAAGATATCTCAGGCTCATGTCTAGAGAGATTGTTATACTGAAATAAAATAATCTCCAAATATGTTCATTAAAGGTAAATGACATGATTGGGGTAGTCCTCAACTTGGGATAAAAACTGTTCTAGAATCAAGTAAACTATGCAGAGATTCTTCTGTGAAAATGTTGTAGTCAAAAGTTGACTCAGTTTAAAATAATGTCCATCAGTATGCCTTGTAACAGACAAATTTGTAGCGTAGCCTTCTATTAGGAATTAAATTTATCATGCCCCAATAAAATTAAACTACTGCTGGCCTGTTCATGCTTGATTCTCCTTAAAGGTTAGTGACATGATTGGGAACACTTGAAAATGTCTCAAGAGCCAAATCAGTTGTAGTATATACCAACAATACACCAGCTGGAGTGGATCTCCCAGCTGGGAGGATTTGTCTCTAATATGTTTACTTAAGGAGAATCAAGCATGAACATACTTGAATTGTAATTTTATCGTGCCCCGATAGATACAGAAGCCATAGAGAGCTACACAACTGGTTTGCCTGCCACAAGGTATATTGACAGTAGTTATTTTAGAATGAGCCAACATTTGACTACAAGATTTTCACAGCAGAATCCTTGTATAATTTACTTGATTCTAGAATAGTTTCGGTTTAAGTTGAGGACTATCCCCAATCATGTCATTTACCTTTATGTAAACAAACTCAAGACAAATCCCTCTAAAATTATAAATTGACTCCTCATACAATGAGATTTGATTTTGAAATTATCCGGACAATTGCCTATAATTGATACGCTTTATCAGAAGTGTACACAGAAACCTGCCGGATATCAGGGAACAATAAATACTGTGTCACTTGTGTGTGGTCTGTTACAATTTGTGCATGGTGTGTGGGTTGTATAACTTTTGACATGTATTACCTCCCCCCTATACTGTGTATGTACATTATCCCTCCTATCCAGCCATATCACTTATCCAGATGGCTGCTGGTCCCAACATGGCCGGTTAATCAAGACCGGACTGTAATAGCATATGTTTGTGTAAATACTAACCTCACTTTGAACTACAACCTATTTCCATGGTTGTAATGGGCATACATGTATGTACCAAGAATGCATAAAATGCATGAACTGCATGAAGATTTCTACTCATACATGAATTATTGAAAAATCAAATAATACTGCTGGGATCATTAACTGAAATATTATGGAAGAAATGAGAATCCTAATATAGCCCCCTCCCCCCCCCCCCCCCAAACAAAGAAGAAGAAGAAAAAAAAATAAAAAGAAAATGGCTGGAAGAGTTGCTACCTAATGCCACAGTGAAAATAAGTCCAATTTATAAATTTGTAAGTTAGTTTTATGAATTTAGAAATTGATCGATTAATACTACTAACTACAACTACTATTACTACTACTAATAATAATACAAATAATTTTTGATAATTCAAATATATTTGTATAGCATTATCATTATTATTATTATTATTATTATTATCATCATCATCATCACAACAACAATAATAACAACAATTATAATAATAATAACAACAATATACATACCATATCTTTCAGCATCTTTTGTTGCATATTCTTGATTTCTCTTTGTATGATCTGTCGCATCGTCTCCACCACGTTATCATCCAGGCTGGAGCTGTCTTTGATGAAGGATGAGTGAAGACTCTGAACCTTCTGCAAGCTGAAGAGATAAATGTAGAAACTTAAAGGGTAGTGACATGATGGGGAGAAATAAAAAATTCCTCTCAAACCAAACTGGTTAAATGATGTATCTGTGGATACACCAGCTGGAGTGTATCTCCTGGCTGGAAGGATTTATCTTGATTTTGTCTACTTAAGCCCAATCAGCATGAATATACCAGCTTATTATTTCTCTTGAGCCCCGATATAAATAGAAGCCATAGACTGCTGTTACACAACATGTTTGTCTGTCACAAGGCATACTGGAAGTTATTTTAGAATGAGTGAAGTTTTGACTACCAAATTTTAATCCTTGCATAGTTTACTTGATTTTAGAGTAGATTCACTCCAAGTTGAGGACTACCCTAACAAAAAAATCCTACTACCCCCAATCATGTCATTTACCGTTAACATCACAGAAAATAATCATGTTACATTTAGGAGAATTCCAGGCCCGTAACAAGTTGTTTTAAATACAAGCAGAATCAGGAAGGCATATAGGTGAAATGTTGATAAAAATCAGGCAAGTATTACTGTATATGCCACATGTTTCATAAGTTTGCTTCAAGATGGGGAATTCTATGGTTTCAATTTCCATTAGCCTAGGTCTTATTTTAATTCAACACAGGTGAATGAATGCTTATTTCTCCTACAGTGAACAAATTCAAGACAAATCCATCCACCCTGAATATACACGAATGTCTTTGTTAAAGTTATACAACAGGATTCTGTTATATCAGCATTCTGTATGATTTTCCCCATTATGTCTCTGCCCATTAAAATTAACAAACGTCTCCTCAAATACAAGTTTTGTACAGTTTAGATTCACAAACTGTACCACCCATCACTCACGCTGTAATTTACTACCAGCAGAGATCTCTTCCATGTCACTCTTCAAAGTTAATCCATGTCATAACTCACTTATATTCACAAAAGTGTATGATTAATTGTGTCATAACATATTGACAAGTGTTAGTATGAGCAAGGAAATTTGAAAGCTGGAGTCCCAACAAGTAATGATTAATTCAAAGAGCCGTCAGGTTTCAAGTACGTACAAAAGAATTCTTCAGGTCCTTTTGTGTCTAATAAGGAGAGCTGAAGATTAGTTTGGATATTTGGTAACATTTTGCTAAAATTTCACTTGTTTCTCAATGAAACAAGATGATTTTTTTGTCCTATGAATAAGCATAACAATTGGAAACAAATGATGTAAGAAAATTTGTTTCCTTAGTTGAATCAAAGCCATATTTTGTGAAAAAAAGGTGGAAATCATACCGATTTTAACAATTTTCTGATCAATTCTGACAAATAAATCTGAGGTATTTCTGATCTTCAAATACATTTCCCTTTGATACACAATGTCAAAATAGTGGCCAGGCATGCGCAGTTGAGTAATTTTCATCTATATTTCATGAATTTTTGCCTGCTTTCTTTTCGCTTGTACGTGTCTGAAGATTAAGTGTTCACTCCTTTTATGCTGTTCAATACAGCAAAAAATAATTATCATTACAAAACCATTTCCTCCTTTGAAAGTGACTAGCAATTATGCAGTCGTACAGAATACTATTGTCTGCCCACCTGCAAGGCAAATCAAGTTTAAAGGCAGTGTATAACAATGTTTCCAGTTAAAAAAATCTGAGCTACATGATTCCCCATGCTACTAGTGTCTTTGATACGGTCTAAAAATGAAGCCCTGAAAAAATTGCAGTGTAAAACAATCATAAAGTGCTTTAAAAAAGTGAAAATCATTGAGAGACCATTCCAGCTTTTCTTCATAGACTGCTGTGTTGCAGAATTTCCTATCGGCTGATTTAAAATTAATGTGCCAATTTGTATCTGCACATATTGTACTAGTGACAGCATAACTATCCAAACTTTCGTGTTCTAGGGTGTTTATTTGTCCATTCAAACACTGTATGTCAGATAGCAAAGTTCGACAATTTTTTAAACGGGTCTTCCACAGTGTTATATAGTGTCTTTAAGTGCTTACACAACATATTTTTGAGAGGCAGCTTTAAACATCATTCAAAAAGAAAGGAATAGCTGTCACTCCAACTCTCAAACCTCCTTGGTATGAGTGTGCTAGTATACACACTGTATATCTCATCTATACTCAGGAGACTAATCGCTCTGTGTCTTTCATGATTAGAAATCTTATGTAATGTAAATAATTAAAATCTGTTGTGTATACTTTGTACACACCCATTCTTCTCATTCGCTGCCAGTATGGGGCCTGGTGGCCTCGAACGCTAAAGCTCCTGTGAGTAATACACCTATCAATTGTAAGACGCACCCCTCGACCCCCATGCTGACTCATATGATTTATTATGTTTTTCAATATGCATTTTAATATGTTTAAAAAATTGCACAATATGTATGTATTATTATTTATGTAATTACCGTAGTGTATGAATCAAGCACATCAGGAGGTCTTGCAGTGTATTAGAATATGTTCAAATAGTTTTTTGCACTCTATTATTTGGAATATTGTACACACTGAATATTTGCATTGGTTTTATTTCGGCAAATGTCAAACCTAACAACCCCAGAAATTTTCACTTTCTGATACACCTATACAAAGTAAATGAAAATGTAATAAAATTGCAATAAATTGTGAATTCAATCCCAATCTTCAAGCCAAATTGTGGAAATATATGTATGCAAAATATATGTGTGCAGTAGTTTGCCTAGATAGATGGCACAAAACAAATGAACTATTATAACACACAACAAGAAAAATGAGACATTTTTGTTTAATTACAACATCGAAAATAAAGCAATGATCAGATCAATGCATTTGTAAAACCAGTCAAAACAACCATGTTTGTGAATAGATGGATTTGTTGTTTAACCATCCCCAAAGACCAGTGATTTTGAGACCGGTGAAGTTATGTAAGGAAATCATTGATTTCTTGATAATAACTATAACCTACTTATACTTACACAGTGGTGTTCTTAGGTATTTTTGAAAAACACATGGTAGATAGATATGCCATTTTTTTACTGACTGTAAAATGTCATGAGATTTAACCATCCCTTTTATAGGCAGGCACAGTGCCAGATCTGTCAAGCATATGGTATATGTTCATCTCCATCTCCTGTATACATACCAATTTTTGTTTTGTTTTTCTTACCTTATTTTATACATTTTTCTTAAACTGTATCTCTTGCCAACTTGCACCAAAGTGTAATCATTTTGTTTGTATGTACTTGCATACCCCAGAAGTGTAATTGAGTTGAATAACCTAATTAAAACAAACTAAACTACACCATGATTTTGAAACCCCACAGCACAACACATTAAAATGGCTGCATGGTAACAAGATATTGAAATCAAATCTGATCATGATTGTGAAAACAGGATCTTCACGACATATAAAAAAACCCCACTAAGTTGTTAAAGGAAGCATGGTTTACCATATTAAGGAAAATAGCCGACCTACCAATCGCTTACTCTCATCAAACTTAATTTACAACTTAGTATATTCATTCTTGGAATTTTTTCTTCAGAATTGGGCAGGATGACCTTCACTTGAGATACATGTATTATATTAATCTTTGTCATTTTCACGGCATTTGTACTGTTCTCTATTTTCATATGACTAATATGTTGCTCATATTGTGGATACTGATCTATCTTTTATTTGCGAAGTACTTCTACAACAGTGACAATGACTACTTATACTTCTAATTACTACAATGACTACTTCTACTTCTACTACTACTACTACTACTACTTCTACTACTGTCTAATTCTTTTAATACTAATACTACTTTTTCTACTACTACTACTACTACTACTACTACTACTACTACTACTACTATTACAACTACTGTCTACTGCTATTACTTTAGTACCAGTATTACTTCTTTTCCTATAAGTGCTACTAATACTAAACTACCACCACCACAAACACAAACACTTCTACAACTACCACTATACTTGTAATACTACATCTAACATAATACTGCTAATAACTCTATTACTATTACAACTACTATTACGACACCCTCCAGCACTATACTTTGACGACGACTACTACTACTGCTTCTACTACTGTTCCACCACAGATGGGCATTACCCGTACAACAGACTGATTACTCAGCATTTGAGGTTTCCAGTCTCAAATCTGTGCATGCTGCACTTCCTTTAAGCCATGGGAATTTGATACCACATTCATGTTTTGTAATGGTATATGTTCAACTCATTTACTGTGAATTTCGAGCTATACTTCCTGTAACTAATAGTTCTTGGCAGAATTTGCCATTGACTGTTGCGGGTTACCAAAGTACTCACTGATTTTTGTTTAAGATTAACTGTTAAAGCAGAATTTACTATCAGTAACTTGATTGGTTTGTAATGTGTATCTCTCTCTACCTTTGATTGTTGATTTGTTTTGTTTGCTCTAGGTGAGGTTAAAAAGTAAAAAGCACAGCATAGACAGTATGAAATTACACCTTATGCTATACTGCAACTTCCTGAGGTTAAACAATGAATGTGCCATAAAGTCCATTTGTGTTGCACAACTAAGTTGCCAAAAGTCGGAGTCGTGACTATTGTCGAGGAGTCGCGACTCCGACTTTAGAAACACAAGAATCGACTCCCTGTAATCACATATGTATGCCATATAAACCAGTCAAAATATTGATGAGAATGTGTGAGACTATGGTAGAAAGTCAATTCTTGAACGATCGTAATCACATGTGAAAGTTGAATTTACTGAAATCATTGGGGGAGGACACTAAACAGTCATTGTATAGGCTGTAGTGTGCTTTCTTTTTATCTGTTGATCACGCCGACAGAACTCAACGCTGAGAGTCGGCAAATAGTCGGAGTCGTGCAACACTAAAGTCCATGACATTGTAGAATTTATGTTATTCAACAACTTATTGCATCAATCAGCAATGAAATTATTATTATACACATCAGTATCTGGAGTAATGATTTTGTCCATATTTTTGTTGCAATTTTTCCTTCTGTTTTCAGCATTTTCTCTTTCAAAATAAAACTAAACGACAGAAGTTAACATTGTAGATATTCAATTTCTAAAATTGCCAAACTGTGATATCTGAGCTACGTGTACATAATAGTGCTTGAATGGACAAATAAACACCTAGAATACAAAACTTTGTAAAAGTTATGCTGCCACTGGCAAGGTAGGTATGGATGAACATCACACATACTTATGCATCCAGTGTACTCTTAAAGATTGTGTTAGGGATTTCCAAGTCCATCACTTCCCTTCATTATCAATACTAACGAAAGTTTAGTACTCACAAATGGTGTGTTGAAAGTTTGAGATCCATACGTCATGAATTTGTTGTTTTATAATATAAACTAATAACGACATGTTACCAGAATGTCATTCTTTGCGCGAGTTTAAATTTTGCTCAAAATGCGAATCGTGGTTATGTGTACCGTCGCAAGACCAGCGGAGCGCACTGATTGGTTAAACGGCTAACCTCCGCGCGACCTTCCGCTAACGGCTGTTCGGACAATTTTGGAACGGCACGCTCACGTTTGACGTCGCGGATTTTTTGAAAAGGCTTCTGAGTCATTTGAAAAAGGATGAAATTTAACCGTCCAGATTTTCACCAAAGCTCAATATTTTACCCCAAGTCTCTATGAGAGGTGTTTATTTATATCAATCTTCACATTGGATATGATTTCAGCTGATTTCATTCATTTAGATGTTTTTTGACATGCAAATGAATAACCCAATCTTTAAATGTACCAACTTGGAAAATGGATATGGCAAAACTTAGTACTCACACACTTTCACTCTTTTAAAGCATTAAAACACTAGCTAAATGTTCATTCTGAAAAACAATTTTTTCAGGGCTTCATTTTCAGACCTTATTGGAGACACTTCTACCACTGAATTGAATTAAACTGAAGTTATTTATTGTTCATTAAAATGGAAATTTGTTGTTCACTGGCATTACAAGACATAATAACAATGCAAAAAATACAGTCAGGTTGTACGTACACAAATACTTGGTTACATAAACTGACTAAAGATTAGATATGCATACTACCATGGATGATTATGTAGCTCAGATTATTAAAAACTGTGATCATTGATAAATTTAGCCTTGAAATCAAAAGAACAGAGAAATAAGAACTTACTGCTGGACGACATTCTCTGTTGACCTTCGTTTATACTGCTTGAGAACCTGCTCGCCCTGAGCCTGTATTTTACCAAGCTTTTCCAGGCCGTTTTCCATCTCAACCAGTTCTGATAACACGGCATGCTGGAAATTATCCTGGTTCTGCTGTCTGTGTGGTGAGATAAAATTAACTCTTTACGTGTGAAACAGTGAACTGTGCTTCGTTTAAAGACAGAGTACGGGATTTGCACGTCAGAACACTGCAAAATGAATGAAATCAGCTCAAATCATTCACAATGTGAAGATTAGTATAAACACCTTTCATAGAATCTTTGGGTAGAATACATAGATTTGGTGAAAATCGGGACATTTAAACTTCAAAATTTACAGTGACTTTAACGTGCACAGGCCGTTCCAAAATTGTCCAATCAGCCATTAGCCGAAGGTCGCGCAGAGTTTAGCCATTTAACCAATCAGTGTGTTCCGCTGGTCATGCGAACGTACACATAATCGTGATTTGCAATTTGAGCAAAATTCAAACTCATGGAAAGAACAAGATTCTGGTAACATATTGTTATCAGTTTTTCTCATAAAACTACAAATTCATGACATATGGATCTCAAACTTTCAACACACCATTTGTAAGTCCTAAACTACTGTTTGGTATTAATAATGAAGGTATGGAATGGACTTGCAAATTCCAAACACAATCTTTAAGTCACTTCTTTATCTAAGAAATATATACATATATAGCAGGTCCATATTGTTTTAGGATAATGGCAGGTAATATTACAAAAGTTTCACAATACATACAAAATAACATTTCAATATGACAGGTACAAGTACATTTACAACTAAACAGATAGTGAGTATAAGAATCATAACAACAAAAAAAAAGATAAACCATGCATTATAAACTAACATTACGACAAACTGAGTAGAAGCGTTTGGACAATAAGGAACGGATACTAGCAAGAGGTGTTGTCGGACAAGTATTTCTGAAAAGACTTTCTCTTCTGTATCTCAATAATTTGAGAGCATTAAAGCTGCAGTAATGGCCCTCAAGGATAAGTTGTAATAGGTCTTTGACTTGATTCTCAAAGGGAAATGGCATGATTAGGAAGTAATGCTAAATTTAGGACACAATGCTCCCAGATTATATTGTTAAAAGTTTCTCCTGTAAACATTTCATAGTCATACATTTCCTCTCTGTTGTACAGTTATTAAAATAAGATACCGTGATGATGAAATCTGTAGTGTAGCCTTCTATGAGATCAATTTCTATTAGGGCCTGAGATTAATTAATACTGGTATAATTATAACTTTGGGTGCTGGGTTGTTTTTGACTTATGTGTATAACCTTTCAAAAATGTATGCCGTCAATGCAAGACATTTCATCTCATTTAGCTGGTTCAATGTGCCTTCATTTTTCGATGAATATCATTGGTAGGAACTTCAGTGACATTTGTCATTCGAATTAAAAAGAATGGAACTGATTGTCTTCTCAGCGCACTGTTGAGCCAACAGCACCCAAAGTGTTAATGCTTTTTTCCCCTGAAGTAACGAATTCATGACAAATCCTTCCAGCCTGTACACTCCAGCCAGGGTACATATTGATATATGTTTCAATTCATTTGTTTCTTGATCATTCTCTTTTTTTATGTCGATTAAAGTGTCTCTGAAAGACAGAGAAGCAGAAATGAATATTTTCTCTTGACATACCTTGCCTTCTGCAGTCCTTTCATCATTTTGTCAAGTTGCTTCTGAGTGGACTCAATGGCAGTTTCTGTCAGTTGTTGTGTGTGAGTCTTTTTCATCTGAAAATACAATATTTTTAACAGATCAGTACGACCATTATTTCAGTTACAAAGAAGCTTCCTACAAACGAGATGATAAAACAATGTACCTGTAATATGTAATTAGACTGATCAATATGTTTAGGGAGCAGGCATTTTCCGATCACTTTACAAGACACCATATCATTATCACCATCATTATCATCATTACCACCTTTGCTACCATCATTACTATTATTTTCATCATCATCATAATCATCATCATCATCATCATCATCATCATCATCATCATCATCATCACCACCACCAAATATGTTACGCAACCTGTACTGATGATACATTTCAGGAGCAGGCTTTTTGCGAATCATGTCCTTAACTCTTTGTGCGCGGGACCGTGAATCCCGTGCGTGCGGAGTTTATTTCAAAGAGCGCTCAGTATCGGGAAAGGGAATAAGTGACCGACTTCAACTGGCAATAACTTTTGCACAACAACGTTTTCAGGAAAAATGTAATACAGCAAAGTTGAAGTACATTTTACAGACCTTCTAAATGCATATAGGGTGTTTGGAAATATACATCTGAATTTTGTAAAGTAACGGCTAATAACATACATGTAGTTCTAAGTTTCCTGCTTGAAAGTATACAACTCCATTCAAATAATACAAGAGGGTAAATCACAAGTTATACAAAAAAAAACCCTGACTTTTTACAAGGTAATGAAAGAGACGAGTCACCAAATAATAAGTGAATGAAGAGATTGTCAGTGAATAGCGCGTCTAATTGTAATTGACCTTTTAAGTACTTTTCAAAGTGAACTTGTGTCTAATCCTTTGTCTTATTGTATCACGATGCCTTGATTGCATTTATCGATTTTTCTGGTTCCTTAAGAATCAAACATAATACCCCCGTACTTGAGGAATGTAAACAATACAAAGAGATTACTGCTAGTGTTGGGAAAATCAGTGTAATTCGGGTGAATACAATCGTTTCTACGTTTGAGCGTGAAATGCAAATCCCGCACGCTGCAGGGAGTGCATGGATGCCAATACCGCATGTAAAGAGTTAATATAGAAGACTCCATCATTATCATCACCAGTATCATTACCTTCATCCTCATCCTCACCATCACCACCACCATCATTATCATCATCATTCCCATCATTATCATCATCATTCCCATCATCACCATTATCATAATTACATCCAACATAAGCTGATAATAATTATCATCCTTCCCACCATTACATACCACCACCTCCATCATCACTATCATCACAGGGTTCCTGCACCTTTTACACAAATAAATTCCATGACTTTGCCATAAATTTTAGAAATCCAGGACCTTTTTTTGCACAGCAGCTTCATGAAAATAAGTGTAAAAAGTTTTTTCCATTCGAACAAAATATACAAAAAAAAGATCATTGAATTGAAAGACAAAAAAAAATATAAATTTATGAAATTCCATGACTTTTCCATGACTTCTTCATAATTATGCATTTTCCACGACATTTCCAAATTCCATGACTTTTCCAGGTTTTCCATGACCGCGGGAATCCTGTCATCATCATCATCATCTTCACTGACACCATTATCATCACTGTACAGAATCACCATCACTTGTAAATTCATATTGTGTCATTACTGCACACTCAAACTCAAGTGTGCATTACAAGAAAGTGAAAGTATATCATCTTTAAATGAACCAAAATGCCAATCAGCGAAGGATTTCATGTATAGATTTGATATTTAGATCAATTGTGAGAGGACATGATACAAGTTCTCTGGCTCAACAAGCAATTGATATAAGCGATGAATTTGGGATATAAGCCAGGCAGTCATCAGCAATATCTTACAATTGATTCTTGTGAGGAGTGGAAGCCAAATTGATGGTACTGCAGTACAGTAACAAGTCAAGTCACTGACTCAGACTTGAGTCGACTCAAGTCACAAGTTTTGACTTGACTTGACTCGATATTTCACCTACCATTACTTAATTCAAGTCTACAAGTGACTCGAGTTGTCATGACAAATGACTCAAGTCATGACAAGCAACTTGAAAATTAAACTTGATATTACTTAGTCACTAGAGTGTCAATATGAAGATGATTTACTCCACCACACTTTTTGATTTTTTTTTGTACATTTGTTGAGAGTATAATGAACATGCAGTTTATAAAAAAGGAAGTACATGACACCATACTGACTTGAGGTGATTTAAAGGTAAACATGACTTGACTTTATCATTTACATGACTGGACTTGAAAAAGAAAGCAATGACTCATCTTGACTTGCGACTCAAGTACTTTTTTGACTCAACTTCTGACTCGAGCAAGGGTGACTTGTCACAACAATGTGGTAACATCGGATAACACAGATAGTAAGTCGTGGGAGAGATACTCACCATCATCTGCTTCTTGAATCGGTTTTGTAGAAATCCCAGCATCTCCGTCATCTGCATGGCAGGGTAGTCCACATTCTGGTCCCAGGATGATGACACTGTGTTATCACTTCTCTCTTCCTCTATCTCTCCTGATGCATCACTGGTGGTTGGTTCATCTATTAAATGAATCAAATGAATATCATAGCCATTAGGGCTGGTCGATGTTAAGATAATATCGAAATTACACGATGTTGAAAAAATATTGTCTACACGATAATGATGTCATGATTATTTCAAAATATCACCAGAGGCACGATATGACCAAAAATACCATCAATTATGAAAACCTAATGGGGTAAATGCATGCACTGCAGTGGGAGGGACAAAAAATCCCTTGCTATGAATGCATACTCTGCACACGAGTGCTACTGTCTGTAGATAGGAGGTAGGGGACAGAAGAGACACCCCCATTCTCTTCAGCTATCAAACTTGTGGTGTTGAAAGCGGTAGAGCATTTAGTATAACTATCAACAATCATAACTCTATCAACACGCTGCCCACCAAAAATGTAAACAATCAGATCTAGTTACAAGAGAGTCTACAGAAAGCAACATTGTTTTGACTACTTTTTGATAACAGCCCTACAGGGCTGCAAGTTCAGCCTAAAATAGATTTATCTTATTCATCACAAATCTGTTTTTCAACTCTGGCGATACATCGTGTTATCGACGATGTTCTTTCCACTATAATCGAATGAGGTTCAGATCAAATTTCACCACCCCTAATTAGTCTGCAGGCACAGACTTTATTTTGGCACTAAAATACTACTGCGCCTTGAACCAAGACTAACACAGGGCCTATGGAAGTACTAGTCTGCAGCACAGGTTGTTCAGACCCTGATTTGCGTAGCACGACGGACAAAGGTTAGAGCCTTCAAACTAACCCTAGACATTGGAAACAGCTGTTGTTGGTTTTTTTGGGGGGGGGTAGGAGATAGTTTTGTACCCTACCAGAACATTTTTTGCAAGGAAATGCAGACTTTGTGTTATCACTTCTTTCTTTCTCTATTTCTCCTGATCGATGCCTAACTGGTGGTTGGTTCATATATTCAAATTAAGCCCAGGTATTGTTTTGGTTGGTCGGACAAATTTGTTATCAATCTTCCACAAAGTACGGTATTGTCACCCAAAACCTCAGAAAACATCAAACCCATTGAAAATTGTGAAGAATGATATATCATGACTTTTTTCTTTAAATGATCAGCGAAAAGATGTCTCTAAGTCGTACATTTCCTACGGTAAAAAGTCAGTGGCCCCTGACTTTTAAAATTTTAATTATAATTTTTTCATAATGAAGAAATTAAGTGTATACAATTTTCACGGCATAGATGGTACAGATCATTCTATAAATCAATAGAGGAAAATTTCATTTTTTGCCATTTACCAAAACTATAAACTGGCTTTGTATCAAAAGAATACCACATCCATAAACACTGAGCACTACACTGAGTAGTTTGCATAGTGCCCAAAGTTTTCTGCTTTCTAAATGTAAAATTCTGCTTTCTTCTGCTTTACACACCTCAAAATCTGCTTTCTTCTGCTTTCTAAATTTCACCATTTTGAAATTCATTGAAAACTCAGAAAAGACTTTTTTTCTTGTTTCAAATGCATGGAAATAGTGAAAAATGATCACGTCAGGGCTATTGAGTTTCGCGCGCTGAGCCTGAGCGATTCCTAGATTGGATTTTGTATGGGTAATAATGATTAATCATGATGCATTTGAAACCAATAAGAGTATACTTATGTTATAATTACTAAAATTTCTTGCCAAATTCACTATTTATGGATTTTTCATTATTATTTTTACTTTTTTTATTTAAACTGCGTTTTCCGCTTTCTACCCCCGTTTCCGCGATTTTCGCGGAAAATCCACAAAGCGGAAAACTTTGGGCACTAGTTTTGCATGCCAAGAAAAGATGTTTCAACAAAATATTCAGCATCTCACAGTCTTTGCACTGAATGTAAATTTTTAAAGAAATCACTCGAGTTTTTTGCAAACTTGCACTTAATTTCACACACAACAAAAACATGTTTTGCACTTCTAAAACCTCAAGGTCATTATGAGTACCAAGTTTTATTTGGATGACTCAAAAACCTCGGCAGTCCTTCCGAGCAACAGACTACACACCAACTATGTAACTCTTTTAAACTTTGTTTATCAGTGGTCCAATATACCCCCTTCAAACTATGTTTCATGGATGGAATAACAAAAATGGATCCCCCCCCCTCCAAAAAAAAAGGGCTAAGAGGCTTACTAGTCATTTGCATTTCCTCAAACAATTTTCTGGGTTTCAGTAGAGAAGTCTCTGGCGAATTCGACTTCAACCTTTTGCTTTGATCGCAACTTTCTCCTCCTGTTTCAGGTTCCTCCTCATCCCCCTCTTCTCCTCTCATCTCATCCCACTCGTCTTCTCCATCAACAGACAACAGGTGGAAGTATTTGTTCTTCAACGTGGACTCTGATGGTCTCACCAATTTGGATGGACCTGAAGTAGATCAAAGACACTACATGTATTTAAAGGCAGGGAATCTCATTTGCACCCTCCCAGAGCACATCAAAACATCACTTATGCCCTTAGGATATTTACGAAGGACATGTCTGTGAAATCTGAGCAACAGTAATTACCTAGAATTTGAAAAGTGTACACACAAAAAATGCTGTTTGCTGTATGTCCTCTTTGTCTCTATGAGACAATATCAAAGTCTAACCGTCACTATAATTTTTTTTAGTTTCTAACTCCTATACTCCTATACTTTGCTATAGGTGCTAAGGTAGCATGTTCTTCTATATAATAGTATATACACAATAGTAATTTTTATGCATGCAAAAGATATACTGCCTCTCTTAAACATTGTGGAGGTTCAATTTTAAATATTGTTAAAGTTTGTTATCTAAGCTACATGGTAGTGTTTGAATGGACAAATGAACACCTTAGAATACAAATCTTTGATAAGGTTTTGCTGCCACTGGCAAGACATGTTTGGATAAACATCACACATAACTTAAACATCAGGCATCAGATGTACCAGTACTCTGGCACTGTAACATACCAGTCTATGGGGGAAAATGAAGATAGCAAAACTGTACTCAGAGATTTTCACTCTTTTGAAACACTTAATGATCATTTTGCAGTATATTTTTTTTTCAGGGCATCATTTTTAGACCTTATCTTTATGTACCTCAATTTTAAATGTGGATAATTGTTACTTCATGCCTTTAAAGACTGACATCGATTACATTCCACAGATGCACAAAGCTTCTCTTGATGCTAGGAAGATCACAGAACCATTTCTTTTAATTACCATGTTACAGTCACAGTTTTGCACCACAAATGGTAACATTCAATAAGCACTTATACTATAAAGACGGTGATGTGTGGAAAGTGTACGTGAAAAATGTCACCAGGGGTCAGACACGACGTGACGGTACAAGGTGACAAGGTAACACTATCTGCTTATAGTAAAATGTCAAAGATTACTCCAAGCTAATCGAATAGGATGAATTAGGGATCTGCAAATGATGACATACACACGAACATGAATTTATTTTAAAAGAAAATAAGTTACACAGAAGTATAACAAAATCAAGTAATTCAAATTTTCTGTAAAATTCAATTTTATTAATAGATGTATGGGTAAAATTATATTTCATCGTCATGTAAATGAAAACAAAACATCTGAGAGGCAATAAATTTTACCCACTATTCCCCATCAACCCATCCTCCAATTACAATATTTCTTTCTAATTTTTGGTTAGACATACCCGATTTACGACATTCTTGGAGATGGTGGTCTTCCTCTTCCTCAGATGCCTCACTGTCAACATCATCATCCATAAAGGACACTTGCTAAAAGGACAAAACACAAACAAGGAGAAACTGTTATTATGTATTGGGAAAATTTCTGGACAATTCCCCTGAGTAGGATGACTCCCACCTGACAACTCCCATGAAGGACCATTCCCCTGGAGGAAAATTTTCACGGAGGACAACTCGTTGAATGACCGGCATAAGAGCCTTAGCATATGTTCCCGGCAGAAGGGCCATAACACTAAATTGCCTCAAACTTTTAAAAAATTGGGGGGGGGGGTTCACATGAAATCAAAATGAAGTGATATTTTTAGATCCTTCTGTCAGTCTGTTAAAGGCAAGGTTCACCCTGACATCAAGTTGGTTTTAATAAAAGCAGAACAGTGAGAGAAACAAATTAATGAGAGTTTGGCGAAAATCCACCAAAGAATAACAGAGTTATGAGGTTTCAAAGTTTTAAGTTTGTGACGTCACATGTGAGCAGCTCTCATATGTCGTGTGGTATAAATTCCATACAAGTGTCATTTTCTCAGAAATTTGAAAATAATTTTACCTGTGCATTTAATATATTATCAGAAACATTATTTCATACATGCTTCTATGAAAAAAAACCCATTCAATTGTCATGAATCATTAAAAATGGCAATTTATGGAATTTATATTACATGACATATGGGGAGCTGCTCGCATGTGACGTCACAAATTTAAAACTTTGAAACCTCATAACTCTCTTATTCTTTGGCGGATTTTCGCCAAACTTTCATTAATTTATTTCTCTGATTGTACTGCTTTTATTAAAACCAACTTGATGTCAGGGTGAACCTTGCCTTTAAGTGCAAATAGCAAATGCTAGGCAATATTCTCAACTTAGAGAAAATTTACAGTTAAGACCCTCTGCTGGGAACATATGCTAGGCCCTTCTGCATGGCACACAGCATCCCTGTTAGATGGTTCCCAAGAGGACAACTCCCCCAGAGGGCAACTCCCGTGGAGGACTATTCCCCAAGGACAACTCAGATTTTTGAAACTCTAAACATTGTTAAACTCCTCCGGGGGTGTTGTCATTGGGGTAGTTGTCCTCATGGGAATTTTCAGGTGGGAGACGTCCCTGGAAAGTTGTCCTCTAGGGGAGAAGTCCTAGAACTTTTTCATAATCAGAATGGTGGAAGTTCAATTCAAAATATTATCGAACTCTTGATATCTGAGTTATATTATAGCACTTGAATAAACAAATAAGCAGGGATGTAGTCGAGGCCGGCCTCGAGGCCAGATTTGTCGGCCTTGGCCTCGGATCGAGTCACGAGTACAAAGTCTATGGGAAACATATTTTTCCAGTAGCCTCGTGACTCAGAACGGCCGGCCTCGACTACATCCCTGCAAATAAGCATCTAAAATCAAAAGCTTTGGAAATTAATTTATGCAGCCACTGACAGGACATTTAGGGATAAACGTAGAAAAACTACCAGATAAATAAGGAGAAGTAGTATTATTTTGTAATTTTTCACTGATTTGGGATAAATTTGCATTAATTAGAATATTAATTTCACAATTCTGTGTAGAAGTTTGGAAGCCCTCCCCATGCCCAATCAGCTACATGTAAAAACAAACAGAATTAAAATCTGCCAAGTAAAATAAGAAGCAGTTCTTGTAATTTTGAATAAATTTACATAAATTAGAATGAAATTTCAAAATTCTGTATAAATGTTTGGAAGCCCCTACCAAAATTGGTGAGTAAATAAAAGTGCAGTGGCAAATTTAACATTTAAACACAGAAACACACACACACACACATGTACGTTGTTTCAAAGTCCCCTGGCGAACTTCTCATTCGGTGGGGACAAAAAGTGGTCTAGATGCCCTATATTTGCTACCCACTTTTGTAACAGCGTAAAAGTCATAAACCTTGGATGTCTGCACGCAACGCAGGTGCATCAAGAGTTCAACCACTATAGAAGGTGTTATGGAATCAGTCTATTTTTATGGATTTTTATATCAAATTAACCCTCATCTTTCAAAAAATTCGAAGAAATTCTGTGTATTGTGATTATCCTCATCATCCTCCCATCGTTCCACACTTTTTTTGAGGGAAGGGGAGGGGTCGATCTCCTTGTTACTGTCCTTCATATTTTCATATCTATTGCCAACTCCAAATCTTCCATCCATCCATCTTCCTAATGGCATTGGCGGACACAGAATATTCCAGGGAGAGGGACAACAAAATTATGGATGACCCCACTGTTTGAGGGAGCTTTTACAATTTTTATGAGAACTCTACGTATATGGTCCTACACTTACGAGATTTGTTGCAAGACTGCTAAACTGGACGGTTATGGTACTATGAGCGCTACAATCCATGTATATGTTACAAATTTTGTTGATGTAATTATCCATGAATTGCCCAGTTTTTGCTACACAAGCTTTATGTAATCCATATGGGGTAGTATTACACAAGAGGTACAAAACATTTATATCAAAAAAATATTCATCAAGCAGTGAAAGCAGCAATCAGAAAGTGCATCTGACTCTTGTACGTGACTCAAACCCTGCCTGACATATGGTATACACTGAACGTCAAGGCTAGGCAGGCCCAAGGCGAGCCTAAATAAGAGGCCTGGGACCCACAATTTTGTGAATTTACATCTACTGTCGGGTTGGCCATAGACATTGATCGGTTGCCATACTCATTCATTTCATCCATCCTTATATATTATTTCCACATCATGGTATGGAAACACCTGACAGGTGAAAAGCTGGATTTCGTTATAGGCCTCATCACATGTGTGTGTTCTACATGAACACAAAGTCTGTTTCTTATAAGCATGTAATTCCACATTGTTAGTTCGGTTGTCCGTGTTGACACTTTGTCTTTCCTATATTTTACGCTGAATGATTGAGGAATAGAAATCATTGAAGAAGTTTTTCAAACTAGAAGAATCACCTGGTGGCCTAATTGTTTTGCAGTGTTGTATCCAAGGCCGGCCTCTAGGCCAATTTCTGGTGGCCTCAGTCTTGCGGTCTCAGTCCAAGTCACCTGTATGAACCCTATGGAAAAATTGTGTTTTGGGGCAGTCTTGGTCTTGGAACCTGTGCATGGTCTCTGATACAACACTGGTATTTTGTATTACAAACAGTCATGTAATATGACATCACAAAACATGAATAGTAAATTTGACGCCAGATGCCAATCTAGATAAAGGGCCGCCCAAGGCAGGCCTGAGACTATACCTCCAAAAAAGGTCCCAATTCAGGGAGGGCCTTGGGCCGGTCCACTCATTTACATCAAGTTTTAGGCTAGCCTAAAGCATGGGGTAAAGCGGGTCCATGACAGAGACGCCATGGCACCAACCTGTCTCCCTAAGGTTGTATAACTGATGCTTTTTATCAAGGAAAACAAAAGTGGTACTCAAGATGCCCTATATTTCTGAATAGTTGTATAACTGCCAAGGTTCTATTAGTGTCATGTCTACACGCACAGGAGTGCATCAAAAGTTCACCACAAAATGGAGGGTTAACTAATTTAGCTCTTTAATAGAATTTTCCTATTTTTTAGACTTTTATATTATAAAGTATTGACCCTCACCTTAGCAAATGAAAAATATATATATATGTGTGTGTTATTGTTTGGATCATTAAAAGATTTAATAGTCTTACAAGTACCAGCACATATATTTGTTTTATTTATTATACTTCCCACTGCTTCCTGGAACTCTCTGAACTTTCTATAAACTTGTGGGAATCGGGCAATCTAGGTGTATAGAACGAAGCTTGGTATTTGTGTTTACAAACAAAACAATGCGTTTTTACTATAACCTAACTATTTGGGTAAATAGCATGATTGGGTAGTCTCAACTTGGGTGAAATATTCTAGAATGAAGTAAACTACGCAAGGATTTTGCCTTTGAAAATCTTGTGGTCAAACAACGTTAATTCATTCAAAAAATACTACTGATAATATCCCTTGTGGCAGGCAAATCTATTGTGCGCTTTCAATGAAATTTATTTCTCGCCGGGCCTCAAGAGAAATAAAATACTGGTACGTGCATACTTGATTCTCCTTAACGTAAACAAATTCAACACAAATCCTTCCATCCGGGTGATACTGGTATACACAAATATATCTTTCAACCAGTTTAGTCTAGAGGTAGAGGCATTTCTTATTTCTCCCAATCATGTCACTGCCCTTTAAAGACACTATATAACACTGTGGAAGACCCGTTAAAAAAATTGTCAAACTTTGCTATCTGACATATCTGACAGTGTTTGAATGGACAAATGAACACCCTAGAACACAAAAGTTTGGACAGTCATGCTGTCACTAGTACAATATGTGCAGATACAAATTGGTACATTACTTTTATATCGGGCGATAGGAAATTCTGCAACACAGCAGTCTATGGAGAAAAGCTGGAATGGTCTCTCAATGATTTTCACTTTTTTAAAGCACTTAATGATTGTTTTACCCTGCAATTTTTTCAGGGCTTCATTTTTAGACTGTATCAAAGACACTAGTAGCATGGGGAATCATGTAGCTCAGATTTTTTCAACTGGAAACATTGTTATACAGTGCCTTTACAAAGAAATGGCAGGATTTGAAAATTCACGATGATGAAGTGTGAAAACTGCTGGATCAAACATTTCCTCCTCAATCGTTCTAAAGTTACTCATTGTAGAAACTGCAGTGACAGTCAAATTTGTTGTGTTACTTTCTATGGATTCAATTTATATCATTCTCCTCTAATAAACAATTCCAGCCAAATCCTTCCAGTCTGAATTTACGCTATATAGTCAGTGTACATGTACATGTACATTATATGTTTAAACTCAATCGGTTCTTGAAGCAATTATGACTTTGCCCAATTAAGTCACTTCCCTTATTTGTAGGCAGTGCTTATTTTAGGAGTGTTTTTTGATTGCCCAGTCAGCAACCAAAATTTTATTTTTTCAAATTTTAAAGGTCAATGGCATGATTGGGAACACTTAAAAATGTCTCACAAAGCAAATGAGTTGAAACATACACCAAATATTCACCAGCTGGAGTGGATCAACTGGAAGGATTTGTCTTTTAAGGAAAATCAATCATAAACATACCAGTATTGAATTTTTCTCAGGCCTTGATAGAAATAGATCAGATAGAAAGCTGCACGACAGATCTGCCTGCCACAACAGATGTTGATAGTATTTCTTTTAGAATGAGTCAATGTTTGACCACAAGATTGTCACAACAGAACCCTTGCATATAGTTTACTTGATTTTAGAACAGTTTCACCCAAAGTTGTGGACTAGCTACCTCCAATCATGCTAATTATCTTAACAAGTAAAATGCAAAATCTGTTTGCCCGGAAATATAGACAGAGAAAAACCCTGGATATTTATGTTATTGTCTTCTCTTGTCTTTCATTTTAGTTCCTAGTTTGCAACACAACAAAGCAGAATATTAAATACATTTTCAAACATACAGATTTCAAATGAACTGCACATCACATAGTACAAGAACCATTCAACTCATAATACAGCAAAATCAAAATAGTTTACCTTGTCAGCATTTAAATTCACTGAAAGTAAAACATCTACTTGCTTGTCATCTTTCTGCATATTTTTTTTGTTTTTTGCCCATAATCTTACATTTTCATTGTTAGTAACCAAACTAGACAATCAGACTTAATCATACACTAATTTTTGGTACCCCAACGCACTACTTGAGTAGCCCCAGATTATTGGACTTCCACTCATTTCAATTATGTTAAGTAGGAACAATAAGAACTCTGGAAACAAAACTGTTACCCCAAGGTAAAAAAAAAAACTGATTGTTTAAATTATTCAGAAACCAATACTAAATAAAGAACTGTTTTGAAGCAAAAAAATACAACAACATAATATTGTTTTGAAGCAAATAAATACATCCAAAAAGAAAGTTCTAAAGCACACTGAAATGTAAAATAAAACATACTAAACCAAAATTCTATTTGGAAAATTTAGGTAATTTCCACTTTCTGTAAATAGTTTACAAAGTTGCCAAAGAACTTGCAAATTGTTTGGTCAATAGCATGAATTAGGACTTGGTCAAAGGAAGATGCCCAATCCAACTTATTTGGTATCAGTGACATTTTCAAATTCTCCTTATTATGTCACTGCCCTTTGACCCACTGGAGACTAGGAATGACATAACTTGGACTGGGGTTAATAGGGAATGCATGATATAATTGAATTGGTGAATTCACAAAGGGCCCAAGTGAAAGAAGTAAGTGTTTGCAGGAAATCAACTTAATTGCATAATAGCCGGCAAATAACAGGAATAAGTTAAGAAAAAATGATGTTGTGAGTATTGTGAGAATTATGGTACATGGTGATAAAGACAGCCTAATTAAGGGGTACTGTGTGACACTCACCCTCAGCAAGGGCCTACAAATTTGTTATAATTTTACGTCTTTACATTTCCTCCCTGGAAAAAACTTGCCGAAACAGCTATGGGGGAGGAGCTTATCGATTCTAACAGTGCATTCATTACCACAGCACGAACACACGTCGGCATGCATCGGTCACGCATGGTCAGCTCTACGCCAGTGCACGTGCGATCTGATTGGTTGGCAAAAACCCAACATCTTTCTTAATTTATGCCTGTTAGTTGCTGCCTACTTCTTGCTTTAAAGGGAGGCTAAGCCACATGATTCATACTTCACAGTTCATAGCTTACAAAGGTTATAATATGAAGCACTTCACTTTTATTTTTTATTTCAGATGGTTTGGGTCCTTCTTGAATTAAACAATCTTAACAACCAAAAGAGAAATGGACATATCACATATTTCTCATCAGAGGATATCTTTATGTTCTTATACTTTCATGTTTTTAACACTCCTTAAAATTAAGTTATATCCAAACTATTATCCTGATGCAGGATAACTATCAGTAAAATGAGTGTTTTATTGTATAAGGGGACAGACTAAATCCTTTGCACTCAATGTATTTGAAATGCTGTGAATACTAGTGTTGCCACCTGTGGCAAATATGCTAAATCCATGCAAGAGAGGTCCAAGTAATGGAGTTAGGTCCCTCTTGCACTCAATACATTTTAAATGCCATGTCAATTAATTATCATAAACTTGGAATTGTTTGTACATAATCAGCATATGTATATCTTGAAGATCATAAAACATACAAAATCTCAGTTTTGAAAAATTGTGGACTTGGGCCCAATTTGTGAATTTGATTCAATTGAAATCAAGTTGTCACTAATAGGTTAATCTGAATTGCAATTCACTGCTCCATGAAGTCTATACAGGACACCTACAAGTATGTTTCAAATTCACCCAAGATGTACACTATACCTGCCAACCCTGAAAGTCAAGAAATAGGAACAAAGTATCTAAAAAATTAAAAACATAGGAACATTCCTGAATTTCCTATACATTACTATAGACAAATTTGAACAAAAATAGGAAGGATTAAAACTGCTCTTTTCTTTTCCAGAAAATAGGAATATTCCTATTTAATAGGAACAGTTGGCAGGTATGATGTACACTACCAGCAAGAAGTCTCTGCTTATACAAAGCGATGTGATTGATTTGACATGCATACACATGCATTTGATTGATGTTATACAGTTGATCCTCAGCTATGTACTACATATGGTCAGCCCACTGGAACAACATAAACAGTGCTTGTGAGTTTTGTTATTTTTTTTTGGGGGGGGGGGGCAGTATTGTATGTTACTGTTAGATAGCATTTCAAACTCCTTCATCTAATATTTCTGATATACAATTTGATCACAAAAATCATGTGTACACAAGCTTTGCCCGAACAGTTATTATTTTAAAATGGGTAATTTCAGTTCAATTATGTCATAGTAGCTTTTGATAATAGATGATATGTACCTATAGTTGTATTGGCCAGTTTAAAATAATTGCAAAAATAGGATATGTAAAGGCAGTAATAAAAAGATCTGCAGAAAGCATTTTGAATGTCCATACACATTTCCATTGGAAGTTGTAGGTGGAAGGGGAGAGGTAGGGCTGCCTATTAGTAGTAATTGCTTAGAAATACCATCATGTACAGATATTCCTCAAAACTTGCTCAGTGGGAGTTGGGTATGCGGTGGGTTTCCAGTCATTCAAACAACAGAACAAATTGTAGAAAATGTTCACAAAAACCTCCACATTCCTCCAGCCCCCCCCCCAAAAAAAATATTTGGGGGGGGGGGAGGGCTGTAATATGTACTCAAACCAGCTGTGTGAAGTGTTGTTGTTGTGCTTGAGACATCACTACCAAGAACTCTTGTGGCACACCATGCCACACCACGCCACACCACGTGCAGGAATTATGAGCCAGGTGGAAAGCTAGCGTCATTTGTAATTACCACAGGTTGACTTTTAAAGTAGCCCTAAAATTATTTTTGTCAGTTTGTCAACTTTTGCAGGGTACCTCCATTTCTGCTTTCCATCTTTTCCAAATCCTACAGCCACAATTTCTACCACCTGGTATGCAGAACAAGAGACACCTGTCTGAACAATTAATTATAACGTGGGTACACATGAGACTTAATTTCTGGATAAAATCATGATGAGGTCAAGTTTAATAGTGTTTTGGGATATATATGTGATATTTTGCTAAGGCGAAGGGCACCTGTTTGTGATATTTTTGGGGTCTCCCTTTACAATGGCAACCACATGTACAATGCAGCTTCAAGAATCTCATTCCAGCTGGGAATATTCCAGAATATTTGACTTAACCTATTGCCACTGAGATTCTAAAATCCCATAGAGTTAAACAGGGTACATCTGGTTCCCGTAGCCAACAGGTAAAAATTCCTCTAAATTTACTGATGGGCTTTTATCCCTTACACTCTTCTGAACATGTGATTTGCAGGTTTCGAACATTTGTCACTTTTAATTTGTACTAAAGGATTATTTTGTATATTTTATTTATGCAGAAGAAAATAAATATCAATTGAATTTCAATTTAAATGTACACTTTCATAGAGTGTATATGTAGGTATTTAGTTTATGTGAGACAATTCTGAAAAAAAAAAAAATCAATTTAATTTTCAGATTTAACGTTTTTCATTTCATTCCAGAATATTCCAGAACACTGGGTAAATAATTATTGAGCTGTATCAATGCTTTTAAAGTGATTTGAGTATAAAAATTGTTGTATGCATTCTCTTGCAACAGAAAGGGAGATCTTTCCACTGCTCGTTGTTGTTTTTTCAGCCATAAAATTTATTATGGTTTAAAATGTAATTGGGACACCAAATATGTAAAAAATAACCCCTACTTTGAACAGTCTCATATATTTCATCTACATGCTAACAATAATCTTAACTAATTACATCCTAGTACCCAGCATTTCACTCTACACACTCCAAAATCGAACCTGGGCTGTATTTTGGAGTCATATACCTTCATACAAGATCTCATAAAAATCTGTCAAAGATTACTAGTTATTGAACAGAAAGCAGTTAGCTATTATCACATTCAATGAGCTATGACCTTTGACCTTTGAGCTACACACTCCAAAATCAAACTCGGGCTGTATTTTGATATCATGTACCTTTACACTAAATTTAATGAATATACGTCAAACATTACTAATGTTATCAAACGGAAGCCAGTGTTACGGACGGACGGTCAGAAAGCAGCATTACTTTATCCCCTCCAACTTTGTCAGGCAAGGGAATAATACCTTTAATACACAGGTCTTCCATTTCCAAAGAAGCAATAAGTCATTAAACATTTTTTTTATTTGAATCTACAGATTGCCTGGATAAGAACTGTGCAAATACTGAATTTCTGTTTGTTTGTTTGTTTTTTGTTTGTTTGTTTGATTCTTTGTCTGTCTGTTTGTTTCTTGTTTGTTTTTTCTAGTTGTGACCTTTTAGTTGAACATCAACCAACATGTCTTCCTTTTTTTCACCATGACTCAGATAAGAATAAGTCAATCTCTGATATTTCTTATGCAATTTTAGAAAAGGGCATTGTTAACAGTTTTACAAGCTGTTCAATTCAACAGAAGCTTAATTATGTACTGAAATAAACCATTCACAAATTGTATAGCAATTTTGTATATTATGAATATATGCCATACATGTACGCATTGTATAATAGTTATGAATAGTTTACAGTAGTCAAGCAGGTATGAAAAACACAATGCAAGAAATGTGAGCAAGAATGCGTGAGCATATGTAAAAGAATTTATGATGAACAGATGTTCCCAATATTGCAGGGTTGATAAATATCTGGGTATTTACTTGGAATTCAGTCAGTTAAAGAGACTGGGAATAATGTGAATTTATCATGACTCACTTAATTTTCCATGCCATAATTTGAATCTTTACATTAAAAGTTATATTTCGTTAAAGCCCAAGTTTAGTTTTGGGGATTTTTTGTTATTTGAAAGCTTTATGCCCCAAATTCATAATCCTGCAATGATAGATTCTGAATGTCTTTAGTATTTTTTTATTAATTAATGAAAAATCTTGAGGGGACCCCCGAGATTTTCGACTATATTTTACATTATAGCATCCAAAGGGTTAAAAAGGCTTTAAGGTTGCATGTGTTATACACCCCCCCCCAAGATTTTTCATTAACTAATTAAAAAAAACTAAAGACATTCAGAATCATTGCAGGGTTATGACTTTGGGATATAAAG
Source organism: Eucidaris tribuloides (assembly GCA_001188425.1). Classification (NCBI taxonomy): domain Eukaryota; kingdom Metazoa; phylum Echinodermata; class Echinoidea; order Cidaroida; family Cidaridae; genus Eucidaris; species Eucidaris tribuloides. The sequence goes on along the minus strand of JZLH01S0109676.1, from coordinate 9,844 downwards.
CTTTCAAATAACAAAAAATCCCCAAAACTAAACTTGGGCTTTAATGATTTGCAAATGTTTCTTTTTATAGTCTTTATTTCAATCTATTTTCAGGAATAAGCCTAGTTTCTCACAATTATGTAATCCTTTAAATCATTAATCCGTGGATCTAGTTACATATGGGTATGAAATTTAAACAGGATAAAATCTGCCTTCCTAGTTATAGGATTATACTATATTAAAATGTCATTTTCACCAAAAATTACTGTACATGTAAGTTACATGGTCTGTCACCATAGTGATGACACACCTGAGAAACAAAGGCAACATTGCTTTTTTGTAAGCCAATATGGTAGAATACTACCACTCTCAATCTCCAAACTGATTCCGAAAACAGGATCACAATAATATATCACACTTCTAAATTGCCTAATCCAAATACTGTATATCTGGACACTGAAAGACCAATTTACAGACTACATTACTCAAACAGGTGAGTTTAAGGGGTAATTTAAATGTTTCTAGAGAAGGGGTTTCACAAACGCGGATGGCGAGCGGCTTCCGAAGTACAGGTGCAAGAATAGAGAAGGCACAATAATTCTTGTCATAAGCCCAAGGTCTGAGAGATAATTAGAGATGAGCAGCATTAGCAGAATGGAGAAGTTTGGTGGTGGAGGATTCTTGGATCATCAGAAGACAGAATCCTTCACCCCAATCCACAAACAGTGAGCTTCCTGAAACAGCTGAAACAGACTGCATTAATGTTGCCTCAAACAAGATAAGAAGAAAAGGATGTTGGTAAAAAGATAAAATCTACATTACTTTTAAAACTCACCTTTGGTGTTCTGGTAACACTCCCAGGGGTCGCCCAAGAAGACATCTGTGATGTGATGGTTTCAATGGTGAGGGCCGGAGTCATAGGAATCCTCTCTTCCTCCTCCTCCTCCTTGTCTTTCTCCTCCTCCTCCTCATCATCATTAATGATGTGATGTGGGCTGTCCTCAAATTGGGGTCCATCACTGCTATAGCTGGACATCCTTTCAATTAAGCTCCTTCTACAACCAGAAGTGGAATTCTTCTAGAAAATTGTGTGGAAGAGACAAAAATTCAGATTACTTTTCTTTCAATACCTGGGATAAACGTAAAACAATCTGGCCTCTGAGAATACGTAAAATTAAACCTGTCTCTTCCCTCTTACTGGTGATCCAACATGTGCTCCGGTGACAATACCTCAGAAGACAAAGAGTTAGGGTTAGGGTTACCATTGGGTTTCCAGTTCAGAATAGGGTTAGGATTAGTGTTTGGGTTAGGGTTAGGGTTAGAGTTAGGGTTGGGGTTAGGGTTGAGGTCAGGGTTAGTACATGAAATAATCGTCGGGTCAATCGTCACCAGAGCAAATGTCAGACATTCCCCTCACTAAATGAAATTCGAACCAAATGCAAGAAATTAAAACATGACATGCCCAGCTTGCCCAAATTTTTGATCGGTTACTTTGTATCAAATTTACTGTAATGAAGTGGTCAATTTCAGAAACTTTATGTTACTCAGCATTACTTTTGGCAACTAATTGCAAGATCTCTAAAAGGAAACAAAAAAGGTGATATAAGAAAATGCTTCCATTTAATTTTTTTCCGTGTACTATGAAAAATTAGAATTTCCCATTACAATGAAATTTTTCTGTAATAAATGATAAATTATAGTAATATGAAAATCTGAAAGAATGATATTTAACATGAACTTTAAAGCTAACATTTTAAAAGTTCTTCAAGATATTCACATTAATCATACCTTATTTGAGAGTACAAGCATCTGATCATGAAGAGTATCCACATCCCTGTGATTGGATTTCTCTTTTTCTGGTTTCTTTGTCCGTTTGGTTTGGATCATTTCCTCTGAGAAGTAATACAAGTGATGGTCATCTTCATTTTGTTCACGATCCTGACACTTTCTCTTCTTTGGTGCATTCACATTCTAGACAAAATAAAACAAGAAAGTTGAATAAATCTAATTAAAACATTGTACACAGATTATAACATATTTGCAGAAGAATGCAAAATGTTATGAATGATCCAAATTTAGATGGTCAGTACCTAAGATATGAGCCAGTCACTGTGCTATATGTATATGCCACCACAACTATGTGCTGCAATGGGAATCAGGTAATTTTGAATGTACATAAACCAGGATTAAATGGAAATCTGTGTTCCAAGGGACTGATACAATATGATTTTGGTGAGGCCAAACAAAAATTGTTACATTGCCCTCAAATGGCAAATTTTGAAAATTGGATCGGTCGGTCAATTTTCATTTTTATTTATTTTTTTTATTTTGTTACCACAGCAAAACCTGGAGGTAATCAACACACAAGTATGCACCTGTACTGTGCAAGTATATGTAGGACAAAACTGTGTTAGAGTTGAGTTTCCTGATATTTTGTATGGGTCTTTCAAATGGGCAAAATGCATATACAAGTGCTGTATGAAGCCACTGAATAATTATTTTGGTAAATTCTTTGCTGAAATCTGACATTTTTCCCAAAAGTGTGAGTTTGTATACTATAGGTCTGCAATAAAAAAAAATAAATAAAAAATTGCAACCATTTTTTTTTCGTAGTTTACGTTCGGTCACTTGAGGGCAACATAACAATTTTTTTTTAGGCCTGATCTTGCCAATCCACAAACATCTTGTCGAGCCCTGGAAGAGGAGAACTGATTAGAAGAAAACAAAACATTAGTATCCATATCTTTGAAAACACATTACTACCTTTATCTTTGACTGTTGTTTGGCTGGTTTCTTGGCTGTTTCAACATTTTTGGTGATCTTGCCAAATCCATAGACTTCCTGTCGAGTCCTCGAGTAAGTTGACACTTTCTGCTTGGCTGGTTTGTCCAGAAGCCAGCTACGCTCACTCAAGCCATCATCAGCAAAGGAGGATGTCAGAACGGAATTTGCCTCTTCTGTAAACTCAAACTCATCATGTTCCTGAATGTGTTAAGATAAAAGTTTAATAATAATAATAATGTCTTATTTGCCTTTGATTTGCTCCTCCACGGTTGGGCACAATTAAGTACATTTACAATTACAGTGCCCTCCCGTCATAACGAACACGGTTATAATGAAATTCCTGTTATGTCCCAAAATTAGCTTATCTAAATATCTTTACATACTTTAACTGTTTGGTTATAACGAAATTTCAATACATCGAAAGAAAACTGCCAGTCCCGAGGACTTTGTTATAACGGGAGTCGCCTGTATGTAATTGCCAAAATGTTCAAGTACAATTACCTTTCAATAAAATCAAAACACTTTCAATTATCACTTACTTTTGTCAATCACAATTACAATTACAATTACAATTGAAATAACAATTATTTTCCATTTCAAAGTTTCAATTCCAATTCCAATTCCATTTACAATTACTTGAAAAATGTATTTAACTACGTAATTGCTCAATTACGCTGTAATTGTGCCCAATCTCGATCTCTTCAACGACAAATGCCCTTCTCACAAGAGGGCCCTGCAATTATTATTACTCCAGTTTCTACAAAGTCCCTATGTCACACCAAAGTGTGGAACAGCAATGTGGATAAATTGCCATGCTGAAGGACATACGCGCATGGTGGGAATCCAGCCCAGCGTCTTATGCATGAAAGGCAGAGAACAAAAAGATGTTGCATACAATGTGCAATACTACAGGGAAACCCCGTTATAACGAGCTCGGATATAGCGAGGTACCGCTTTTAACGAGGTGAATGTTATATAATGTACCGTTTTCATTTACGTATTGTTCAATGGAAAGAGGTGCCGTTTATTACGAGCTCAGTTATTGCGAGATATCACTTATAACAAGGTATTTTTCTCAACCCATTAACAAAGAAAAACATAAGAAATTCACCCGGTTAAAACGAGGAAATGGAAGTCGCATCGTACGCTGATCAAATTCAGAATTTTGGCAACGCAAAAATTGCCAAATCGTTTCAGAGCACATCGCATTTCATCGTGACAGCCTGCCACGCAGCCATGCACAATACATTGTACATGAATTCCCCGACTCATCTGCATGTGTGTGTAATACACACTACTGCACAGTACATTGACTTGTCACACGCACAAAGCCTCGCTCCCGTGTAACTCAATGCAAGTTACGAGCGGCGTTTAGGTTGCTGCTTTATTTCAAGATCTAGTTCTTATTTTTACTTTGGATGAGTATATAAATGAAAAAAAATCAGCCTGTTGTTCATAGTTTTGGTGCAGAACAAGTAGGAGAAGCAGTAAACAGATGGGTTTAATGCCTAGTCCCATACATGTTATATTTTGTATGATACATTATATGTATGTTTACATTGTTAAAAAGGAGAAGACCCGAATATTAAGGAAATTCTATCGGTCAACACCTCGATCTATCTCTTCCATCCACTCTCTCCTGTTATAGTACTAAATAAACTATTCAACGACAATGCTTAGACGCCCCTTACAACCAGTGGCGTAGCTAGGATTTTTTCAGCAGGGGGTTACTGAGGGGCCCTTGAAATTTTGTAGGTGGCACCAATTTTTTTTTTGGGGGGGGGCATACACATCATTACACAAATCCTTTTTTTTCGGACACACCAGTCGCCGAAAACTCACTCAGCGCGGAGGGGGGGGGGAGGGGGAGGTAGTGCCGATTTTTTTTCTCCGAATCCCAGGCCCAAAATTTTCCCGGTCACCTCACCCGCCGAAAAGTGGCATATGCACGACTACATTTGCGCGTCTGCGTAAGAAAAATCGACATTTACATGTTTCGTAAGTTAAACTGACATTTCAAACACGAGCCCCTTGGCCCTTTTGACAAAAAAAAATCATGTATTTACCTGATGACACCAAACCCCTCCTCCCCTTTTAGCTTCTTCATAATTTGTGGGACACACTGGGGGGCACAGGACCCATAAATTTTGGACATTACCAACCGAACCGTTGCATAATGCAATCACTTTACCAAGGTGGCCGGCCACCAAGGCCAAAAATTTCACTGCCAAAAACATGATTTCACGTGGTGTAAGGAGCCGGGGGGGGGGGGGGGGAGGGGTGGAGGCGTAACCACCGGCTAGCCATCGCTGACCCTGTGCACCGCCCCTACTGCTAGCCAGTCGCTTGCTAGCAGTCCTAAGCATTCCCCCTTCGCCCGCCCACCACAACACCCGCCCCTAAAGTTAACCGCCTTCCGACCACCCACAAATGGGGGGGGGGGGAAATTGCACACCATCCCCGTTCTCCCAAGCCACGGCCTGTTGCACGCGCCCGAGCTTTAACCTGTCCTATTATTGCTAGGCAGCGCCTAAGCACCCCCTTCCCCACCCCCATTCCCCCACCCCCTTCCCCACCCCCTTTCCCCACCCACACCTGTTGCAGCCGCCCGACTTTACCTGTCCATTGCTAGCATCCCCCTAAGCAACGCCCTCACCGCACCCCCTTCCGCCAGCCTACAAATCGGGGGGGGGGGGGGGGGGCAAACCACCGCCTCCCCCGCCATTCCTGTTGCACCACCCGACTTACTGTCCTTGCTAGCATCCCCCTTCGCGGCCGCCCACCACAAACCACCGAAGTTTTGTGGATCTGCCCAAACAAAGAGCGCCCTTCCATAAGTAGTCCTAAGCATAAGTAGTCTAAGCCACCCGCTTCCCTCATGCCATCACAACTAACCCTGAATTTTTTGTGGGCCTCTGTTCGAATTAAGCCTCATTCGAGGGAGAAGGCAAGACACGCGCCCTTAAGCAACCCCTTTCCCAATCAACAAACGGGGGGGGGGGGGGGGGATGCAACGCACCCTCCTCTCCCCAGCACCCCCTGAGTGCAAACCCTCGACATTACCGCCTTGCTAGCAGTCCTGAACAAACCCCTTCCCCACCCACCCTTGGCAACACCGCCCCCTGACTTAACCTGTCCTGCTAGCAGTCCTAAAGCCAAACCATTCCCCACCGGACACCTTGTGCCCGCCCTGACTTAACGCTGTCCTTCTAGCAGCTCCCTAAGCAACCCCTTCCCCCACCCCCTTCCTCAACCCCCTCCCCCAGCCACCCCTGTTGCACCACCCCTGACTTTACCTGTCCTTGCCCCTTCCCCCGCCCACCACAACCACATGAGAGCCCCTTCCATCCTTCGGACAGGTGATGGACACAACACAGCACACAGCCTACGTACAGCACAACAACATTGTCACTCCCCCTATGATAGGCCCTATGCCTTGGCCCCTCGGCCGGGCCAGCCGACCAAAAACAAATTTACACACACCAAAAACTTAGATCTGGCGAAAGCAAAGAAAAGAATGAGCAAAAGTTTACATGTTGTGTGACTGGAGTTTCGAGCGACAAAAGTAGTGATAAAAGTTTACCTGTTGTGTGACTGTAGTTTCGAGCGACGTGATTGATTATGTTTCGCAATGTTTCGCAAAAAATACGACGACGAATAGCCACTGAGAACGCAGTAACGGCTGCGACTTTTTATCTACAGCCAAGCGAGTGATAGGAACACTGTCTTCCAGTTACGTATGTACGTATACCAGCAAGGCGACGGTCGCCCGGCTACAGGCTATGTTCCGGGCTACGCTCAAAAAATGCGTCAGGTTTTGGTGCCGTTTCTATGATAGATTGTGACAAAAGATTAGTCAAGCTTTGTTACATAATTTGCACAGAAGGGTATATTAACATGATTAGTGGAATTCCAGCAAATTTTCAATGCAGGATATTTGTGTAGCTTTTTCAGAAAATTTGCACAGCAATATTGAGAAATTTTCTAATATTTTTGGAATTTATGCATTATATAGAAAGAAAACTGTTTGGGAAACAAATCTATAAGTAATGAAGACAGCAAAGAAACTTTGGCTGAAGCGGGATTTGAAACAATGACCTCTGGATATTAAGTCCAGTGCTCTACCACCTGAGCTATTCAGCCCTACGGTGGGGCTTGTCCCTAATTAACCAACTTCTTTGTTGGGGCACCAGCCAGAAACTACACCTTCAGACGCACTATTATTATTTTTGCAATTTCTGTACAATTGCCAAAAAAAATTTGCACATTCTACTAAAAAGTTCAGGTCACCCTGGGTTCCTTCTTGTTATACGCAATAAACAAGAATTCATTTCAAGATAAAAGATAATTTGAAGCTACAGTATAATTGACAAAATAGTACAGGAATTATATAAATTACAAACTGTGTAACTTCAAGTCAGCAGAATATTTGGTATAGACTACCTTCACCTGTGAGTCTTGAAAAAAAGTACAGATACATGTAGTATGCCGTTTCTTGGAACTGTTGTGAAATTTAAGAGTGTAGAAAATAACTTGTCTCCAGATTTAGTAAAAGAGTTAGATAACTTTATCATTATGACATAACACTTCTTAAACAACAAGATTGTGTAATCATATTGGATTACTGAAAACCTCATGTGATATTGGTTATCATGGTACCCTTGAACTACATTCTAGTGGAATTTCAGAGTTAAAAGGTGAAAGAAAAGGTGTAGGTGAGGGTCTATAGTCTTGTATCCCTGTGTAAACCTGGGCTCACATGATTACACACATAACCCCTAAAAGTGATAAGCTAACATTGTGGAGCTTCAATTTTAAAAATTGTCAAACTTTGATATCTGAGCTACATAGTAGTGTTCAAATGGACAAATAAACACCCTAAAATACAAAGTTTGGAAAGTTACACTGCCAATGGCAAGTTATACACGAATAAACAATAAAACTTGGGGCGAGTGTACACACAGTAAGTCTATGGGAAGAAATGGGCAAGTGAATCTGGTCAACTTACGATTTTCACTTTTTTAAGACACTAAATAATCATTTTGAAATACATTTTTTTTCAGGGCTTTATTTTTAGACCTCATCAAAGACACTGGTAGCATGGGGAATCATGCGGCTCTGATTTTTTTAACTGTGGTAAATGTTAGCCAATACCTTTAATCATTCGACCCATGTCAATCCTGCACAGTAATGTGTGCCACCTCCACTCCCTGGGGAATTTTCCTAACCCGGCTGCCTGTTAGGCACTCAGGAGCTTACAGAACAACCTGTCTCTAGACATAGTCAATTAATTATGTAACATTATAATATAATGCTACATAATTTAATGATATAACACCTCTTAAATTATGAGACTGTGTAATCGTATGAGCAATAGATTACTAAAGCCTTTATCTTTTACACATACATCAAATTCATGTTCAGGTGATGGTACTCTCAGACCACATTATAGCCTACAAGCAGTAGAATTTGAGAATTGACAGGGTAATCTGTCTCCACAGGTGGTAATTTCATTCGGTAACATTTCATAACACTTATTAAAGCCATAGGCTAACATTGTGGAGCTTCAATTAAAATAATTGTCAAACTGTGATATCTGAGCGACATGATGCTTAAAGTGATAAACTAACATTGTGGAGCTTCAATTTAAAAAAATTTCAAACTTTGGTATCTAAGCTACATAGTAGTGTTCAAATGGACAAATAAACACCCTAGAATACAAAAGTTTGGAAAGTTACACTGCCAATGGCAAGTTATACATGAATAAACAATAAAACTCGGGGCGAGTTTTATTAACCTAGGTGTACACACAGTAAGTCTATGGGAGGAAATGGGCAAGTGAATCTGGTCAACTTACGATTTTCACCTTTTTGAAGCACTAAATAATCATTTTGAAATAGAACTTTTTCAGGGCTTCATTTTTAGACCTCATCAAAGACACTGGTAGCATGGGGAATCATGTGGCCCAGATTTTTTTCACTGCGGTAAACGTTAGCCAATAACTTTAATTCGACAAATAAATACCCCAAAAGTTTGGAAAGTTATGCTTATGGAGTACACAGTAAGTCTGCGGGAGGAAATAGGCATGAAGAATGCGGTCAACTTGAGCACTCATAGATTTTCACTTTTTAAAGCACTGAATAATCATTTTGGAATACAATTTTTTCAAATGCTTAATTTTTAGACTTTATCAAAGACACTTAAGAGCATGGATGATTATGTAGCTCACATTCTTTTTTTTTCAACACTGTGGTCCTTGTTAGCCTGTGGCTTTAAATTAAGAGACTGTGTAATAGAAAGAGCAATATATCATCAAAAACCTTTATCTTTTACATTAAAATCATGTATGGGATATGGTACTAACCACATTCTAATGGAATTTAAGAGTTTACAGGACAATCTGTCTCTAGACATAGTAAAATTAATTACCAGTATGTAAATTATATCATGATATAACACCTCTGAAATTACGAGACCATACACTCACGAGGTGCAATAGACTACAAAAAGCCTTTATCTTTTACATTAAAATCCATGTTTGGGTTTTGGATTTTTTTGGTACTCTCAAAATCCATTGTAGTGCAGTTTGAGAGTTTTCAGTAACACCTGTCTCCAGACAGACATAACATTTCTTTAACATATGAAGCATTTTTGAAGAATGCCATATTGAGCACATTTTGGAATGTAGAGTCAACTGTAAACTCTATAACTTTTTACACACACACACTTACAACAAAATGTAGATAAAATCATGATAACACAGTAGGCCTGGGTCGATTACCATTTTTCCTACTCGATTTGCGCGAGTAACTAATCGATTAATTCGATTAGTTGGAATTTCTAGTCTTTCTTCGAATCAAGACAGTTGACCTATTTTCTGACGTAACGGTAGCAGTAATTTGCCAGCAAAGCACATAATACGAGCACACTATAGTGGGTGGGTGTACAGTACAATTTACACACATACTTTGCAGCCCTATCTTTTGTCGCTGCGTCACTGCATTCGCGAATGATTTTCGTGAGTGTTGGTTGGGCTGTTATCACAGCCGTATTTGGAAACCACCCAGCTAACAAATGGACG
>JZLH01S0109672.1:31605-43776 GCA_001188425.1 Eucidaris tribuloides | reverse complement strand
TTATTGCAAAAAATTGTCAACATTTTTTCACTTTTGCCCCCTCATCCGGAAAATGGATCGATGCCACTGGGTCAATCCCCCTTAGCAAAAAGCTAGACCCGCCCCTCCCCCTCCGCCAAAACTTATTGACGTAACTACAAATATCAAGGAAAGACCGACCAAGCGGTAGATTGTCTTCACAAAGTTAAGCGAGGGAGCAGAGCGACCGAGCTTTAGAAATTTATTTATTTGTAACCCTATAAAACCTATTTTCTAACTTTTCCCTGTGGAGACGCATAATTCCTGTAAGGTTAATAATTTCCCTTCCCTTTTTCATCTTCCTTTTTTTCTGTTTTGCATTTTTTTTACGCCCGGGGCACGTGCCCCCTCTGCCCCTCGCTAGATACGCCACTGCTCTTTCACATAAAACAACAACATGTATGGGAAGTTTTCTTTACTAACTTGCTTAAATTCAGATTTTGATCTTTGTCATTTCAATCCTGACAGAAAACAAATGTAAGCTAAAACAAAACGAACGAAAGAAGAAAGTATAAAAAGAAGACAATTCAATCAAAAACAATCATAAAAACAAGACAAAATGCCCCAAATCATATGAGAAACGAGACAAAACCAAGCTTAACAAAACAGACTAAAATAAAACAGGATAAAGCAACACAACGACAAAAAAAAGTGATAGCATCCCTGGACGCGGTGGAAAAATTGCATTATATCTTAAAGGCAGGGGATCTCTTTTGCATGCCTAAAAATTAACATTGTGTAAATACAATGGCAGTTAGAAGAAAATGCCATCTGGGAATTTTTACCAAAATATAGGAGCTAGAAACTCAGTTTTAGTGGAATTATAGTGACCGTTAGACTCAGATTTGAATTTTTTTCTCGCGAGAAAAAAAATCCTACCATAGAACGTACACTAAACGGGTACTTTTTTCTTATGCATTTTTCAAATTCTAGGCAATCACTGACCCCCAGATTTCACAGACATGCCCTTCATCAATAGCCTAAGAGCATGGGTTATCTTTTCTTGGTCTGCGGGGATGTTTGCAAATGAGATCCACTGCCTTTAAAATGGATATTTCAATATAAAAAATATTAATGATTCACATCAAATAAAAATTTTTCTCAAATAAAAAATTCAAAGATCGAATACATGTACTAGTAAACTGCATGATTTCTTTTCAGAGCTGACATGTGGTTGTATGCTGTAGATCCAAACATCGCCAGATACCTGACGTATGACGAGTTCAAGTCCAAGTAAGTTAGTCGATAGTCAATAAAGCGGAGGTGTTACATTTCTGGATTTTTTTTCTGAAATACAGATTTTTTTAAATCTTATGGAAAATTACACAAATGAGAAGAAAAAAGTGATATGAAATTTAAAACTCTGAAAGTGAAATCCCAAAAATATTACATATTTCAGTGTTGTCCAAAATTATCTGGGCATATGTGTACCTTATTACTTTTGTTTTGTTGGTTTGGAACAGTTTAACAATTAAGAAGCAGAAGAAGAAGAGGACGATAAAAAAGAAGAAAAAATATTAGCAATAACAATAAGTGATACTAATGATATTAAGCATTATCATCATCATCATCATCATCGTGATGGGAAATTCCTTTTTCAAACTTTCACTAATTGGGCAGTCGTTTGTGAGGCAGAAATGCCGTCGCAAACGGTTTGAATATTAGTACCGCCACAAGATGTTTTTGCTACTACTATTAGGTATTACTACCACAGTGGTCTCTGCTTAATGGGGTAACATTTAAAGGGGTACTCCTGTTAAATGGGTAAAGTTTGGCAAACATTTCTGGTGTTTTTCAATAAAATTTATTCCTCTTAACAGGGTACTCCTGTTAATTGAGTACTACGATTACTACATGTACTACTACTACTACTACTACTACTACTACTACTACTACTACTACTACTACTACTACTACTACTACTACTACTGCTACTACTTTATTGCTACTACTACTACTACTACTACTACTACTACTACTACTACTACTACTACTACTACTACTACTACTACTACTACTACTACTGCTACTACTTTTATTGCTACTACAGGGGAACCTCGTTACAACGAGAACCTAAAAACCGGGACAATTCACTTTGTTATATCAGGTTCCTCACTATATCAGAGTAAAAAACCCAAAGAAATATAAAGATTTGGGACCTGAAAAATCACCTTGTTTTGAGAGGGTTTTGTTATATCCGACCTCTTTATAACGGGATTACACTCTACTACTACATGTACTACTACTACTACTGCTACTACTACTACTACTACTACTACTACTACTACTACTACTACTACTACTACTACTGCTACTGCTACTACTACTACTACTACTACTACTACTACTACTACTACTACTACTACTACTACTACTGCTACTACTTTTATTGCTACTACTACTACTACTACCACTACTACTACTACTACTTTTATTGCTACTACAGGGGAACCTCGTTATAACGAGAACCTGAAAACCAGGACAATTCACTTTGTTATATCAGGTTCCTCACTATATCAGAGTCCAAAAAACAAAGAAATAAAAAGATTTGGGACCTGAAAAATCACCTTGTTTTGAGAGGGTTTTGTTATATCCGACCTCTTTATAACGGGGTTACACTCTACTACTACATGTACTACTACTACTACTACTACTACTACTACTACTACTACTACTACTACTACTACTACTGCTACTACTACTACTACTACTACTACTACTACTACTACTACTAGCACTACTACTACTACTACTACTACTACTACTACTACTACTACTACTAGGCCTACTACTACTACTACTTCCACTACTATACTACTACTACTACTACTACTACTACTACTACTATTGCTACTACGTTTTATTGCGCTACAGGGGAACCTCGTGTATAACGAGACCTGAAAACAGGACAATTATTTGTTATAATCGGTTCCTCATATATCAGAGTCCAAAAAAAGGAAATAAAGATTTGGACCTGGAAAATCACTTGTTTGAAGGGTTTTGTTATATCCGACCTCTTTATAAGCGGGGTTAACTCTGACTATACATGTACTACTTACTACTCATACTCTACTACTATTACTACTATACTACTATCGTACTACTGCTACTACTACTACTACTCTACTACTACTACTACTACTACTTGCTACTACTTTTATTGCTATACTACTATACTACTATTACTACTACTACTACTACTACTATACTACTACTTTTTATTGCTACTACAGGGGAACCTCGTCTAACGGAACTGAAACCAGGACATTCCTTTTGTTATATAGGTTCCTCACTATATCAGAGTCCAAAAACAAGAAATAAAAAGATTTGGGACCTGACAAAATCACCTTGTTTTGAAGTTTTTAGTTATATTCCGACCTCTTATTAACGGTGGTACACGTCTACTACATTACATGTATACTACTACATACTACTACTACTATACGAGGCTTCTACGCTACGTTACTACTATACTACTACTACGACTACTACTACTACTATATGACACTTCTACTACTCACGACTGCGGCTACTACTCTACTACTACTACTACATGACTATAACTACTACTACTACTATACTACTTACTACGTACTACTACATGTATTACTACTATACTACTACTACTACTACTGCTACTAACTGCGTACTACTTACTACTACGTTACTACTACTACTGCCTATTACTGACTACTGCGTGACTACTTTTTGCTATACAGGGAACCTCGGTGTATAACGGAACCTGAAAACCAGGACAAGTTCACGTTGTTATATCAGGCTTCCTTCACTATACAGAGGTCCAAAAACAAAGAACTCAAAAGATTTGGGACCTGAAAAATCACCCTTTGTTTTCGAGAGGTTTGTTGATATCCGCTCTTTTATACGGGGTTACACTCTACTACTAACATGGTACTACTTACTACTACTAGTTATACTACTACGTATCCTACAGTGTACTACTGCTAGCTACTACTACTACTACTCTACTACTACTACTACTACTCATGCTACTACTGCCTACTACTACTACGTACTCTACTACTACTACTACTCAGACTACTACTACTACATGTACTCTATACTACTACTACTACTTTACTATACTACTACTACTGTACTACTGTAATCTACTCTTACTAACTACTATATCTACTGCTACTACTATACATACTATACTTCTGCTACTGTTTCACTAACACTTCTACTACTACTATTATTGCTACTATTGGTATACACAACGGGCCTATCATCATCATCCATCATCATGATCATAATAAGATCAGGATACTAAGTTTATTTTCTAAGCCTTCGCGACATCCAATAAAGTTTTATGAGACAGAATGCTAATCACAAACCATTATGGTTAAAGGAATGATTAATAGTGTGGACATTTATGGACAATGCATTTCTTCCATCTTTTAAAAGAACGGACTGGGCAGGTTGGACAAGACTGGCTGTATGCTGACATCATCGACGCCGACTATGTTCGGTAACCAACACTCGCACCACGTAAGGCTCTTCGGACATCGAGGCATGAGATGCGATGGCTCTGGCTGTCATTCGTGTCATCGGGAAAATCGGTCTGTATGTGGCTGCGTGTGTGGTCTTGGCGAACAGGTAAGCTATTTCTCCTCTATTTCTTGCTGTGCGGTTCTTGATTGGTAGTTTCCCATGCTACTTTTTTTTTTTTAAGAGAATGATTGTTTTACTTTACATGTAGAGCTCTATTGTGTACAGTTAATATTACCTAGGTTCACTTTCCATATAGCAGGCAAACTGGCTCATATAGTAGCACGAATTATTTTATCACAGAGTAAAGTATATATTCAAACGCTGTGATGAAAAGCAAATTTTTCTCTCGTGTGGATGAGAAGCGCACCTTAAATTTGCACTGGAAACACACTTAATGACCGTATGCTTTGATAAAAACCTCTCCAGTGTTTGATTTATATAATGCTTTGTATCCGGAATATTTGTTGAGTGATTGTTATGTTATGTCGGTATCTATGTTTATTTTCCTGTATTCATCATATCCACTCATTGCATGAACCGCGGATTGAACATGGTTTGTTTGATTGACGCGATGCTGCCAGCTATTGTTTATGAATATTATTATAATAAATTATTCTTATCATCATCATTATCATTAGGTTTGACTGGCATGCAGACATATACCTGTACATGTATTCATTGAATATAGATAGAAATATTGATCAGATCGGATCAATCGATCGGATTAGATAGATAGATTAGATAGATAGATAGAATAGATAGATAGAAAACTAACGAACTAATAAATTAGATAGATAGACTGAATGATAGACGATAAACTAATAGAAAGGAAAAACAAGTTGTATGTTTATGTGCTTTTATTCGTACAATTAATGAAGACTCATTTTTCATTTACTAACTGATCCCAGGAAAGCTGATGTAATTACGCAATACTACGATGAACTATCAGCTCATTAAAGTGTCTCTTATTTTTTATATAACAGAATTTGTTAGAGGGCGGCTCGATCTCCAGTCTTCTCGACCAATCAGACGTCATGGTGGAGAAAGGTATCAAAACCGTGGCATTTCTCCCTGACGGCGACTTTGAGGAGGACGAGGAGCCAGATGACGACGACCACACTACGAGAGTGCGAAGAAGGCGGACAGGGATAAGACCACAATGTCAGCATTCACAGAAAACTAAATAGTGTTAAATAGATAGAATTGTGGCCGAGAGCATAAAATAGCCCAAATAGTAAATATCGTTTTAAAGAAGATAAAATGTTAAAGTCAGACAGACATGAAATAGCAAAAAAAATAGTGTAATACTCTGTTACAGAATATGAAATATAGTTTACAAAGCTCCACAAGACATAAATAGCCAAAATGAGTGATTCTGTTACAGAACATGAAACAGCCACAAAGGGTGCAAAAATTGTACGCTATTTGTAAACAGGAAGAAAAATAGTCGAAAAATAGAAAATAGTTGTAAAACAGTTATAATTTGCACCAATTTTGGTATTAAAATAGTTGAAATATTCCACCTCTTTGAGGAAAACAGAAAAATGAATTTTAAAAAAGCATTTTTGAAGAAAATAGTTTACAAAATATACCACAAATCGTGAAAATATTACAAAAATACATGAAAAATAGTAATTGAATATATTTTGGGGCTTGGTACAAATGACTGGCGGCACAACAAAATTGAGAAATTGAGTTAAAGAAAACACTAGAATTATTTCACACATACCGGCTGACAGTACTTTGCGTAACTTTTACCTCGAGTCGGAGGTTATCTTAGTGTGCAAAGGGCAGAACTGTTTCCCTCAACACAAAGTGAACAGATGACTTCCTATTTGATTTATTAAAGATTGTTGTTCAAGATTTGCACATCTGCCAATGAGTCATCGAGTAAATAAGCTAAAATAATTGATATTATAAGATTACTAATTTTTATCTCCACAAACGCCTGGGGTGAAAAGTCAGGTTTATGTAAATATAGCATGGTTAAACTCTTAAAAGTTGCCAGAGAAGTTACAGCTCTTTGGGCAGTTGCTGTGTATTTGTGACTTTGGCAGCGTTAAGAGTTATCTTCAATAGAATCAGCTGAGTAACGCTCAGTTTATTTTTTTACAGCCATCTAAACTAGTCTGACTGACCAGAGCTGATGTGGGTATTGATCTAATGAAATGAGTAGGCCATACCTATTGAGCAAGTTAAAGTTCAAAAAATCAGCAGCAGGCAGTGGATGATGTAAGCAATCTTTCCATGGTTGCGATTCTACCCATTTAAAATGATGGGTGACAATTCGTGCTCTGAACCTAGACTATTGTTACCAAAATACAACTTGAGTAAAGGCCCGCAGTTTCAAATGTTTATAATTTCCGTATATCATAAACTTTACAAATATGAAATTCAAAATTTTGAACAAGTATTTTATGAAATCTGATAGACATTTTGGTGTAAACCAAAAAAAAAATAGCACTAATTATATTATGATGTAGGTGTCTTGACTTTTGGCTGTTATTTCAAACCATTTTGCGAGTGCTATGACGTAAGAAGTTTGCCAGATACAGCTGATATTATAGAGGAACTTAACATAGCCTCATCTGTTCTAGGTTTCTCTCTGTTGCTACTATTCAAATTAAAGAATGTGCTGTAATGATTACAATGGTTATAATATAATTTACTGGCAAAATGTTCGATAGCCAATAAGACTTTATAGTGGTCTTGATTTCATGATATGGTTTAGCATTCAGCAGTTATCATCACAGATAACAAGACATTTTGAGATGTAAATCATTGTCTGTTTTTTTTTCTTTCCAGCTCCACTGAAACTTTTAGTGCACTAAATTTGTGCTGACGGACGCTAACGCAATGAAGACATAGAAATGAAGAAGGGGATGCCCAAAAAGACGTCACAGAAGCGAGGTCAGTAGGCAATGTTTTATGTGTTGATGTATAATTTTTGAAAGCAATTTATAACTGAGATTAATCACAG
The DNA here is from genome assembly GCA_001188425.1 of Eucidaris tribuloides. Classification (NCBI taxonomy): domain Eukaryota; kingdom Metazoa; phylum Echinodermata; class Echinoidea; order Cidaroida; family Cidaridae; genus Eucidaris; species Eucidaris tribuloides. The sequence continues at coordinate 36,266 of JZLH01S0109672.1, read as the reverse complement.
CATACTAGATCAGGTGCATTATCAAAGGCAGAGAAATTACAAAATCTCCGCAGGAAGTACGTTCCAGTAAAGGATATTTGTAAAGAAGTGGTTTGCTGATGTAGTTGTTGATGTGGGGAACATGAAATGCACCTAGTAATTGATCGTTTCACTATGATTTGTTGGTGCATTGAAACCATCCTGCTTTTGTCTAACCTAATCAGTGTCTGTATTCATAAACTATCTGTCCATCTATCTATCTATCTATCTATCGTATCTATCTATCTATCTATCTATCTATCTATCTATCATCTATCTATTATGCTTCTATCTTACATTACACATCACCTATCTACCTTATCTATTTATCTGTGTATCTACTCTCTTTCACCCATCTACTAGTATTTAAGCTATCTTGCTATTTATTCTATGTATCTATCAATCTATCTATCTATCTTACTATCTAAGTCTATAGTCTATCTATCTATCTATCTATCTACTTATCTATCTAGTTGTATATCGATATATCTATTGTATTACATATTATCTACTATGTATCAGTCTTTTGTTCATCTAACTTGTCACACAAACCTTCATTTTATAATTTTTGGCATTATTTCTCTTTTTGCACCAATCGTTCCTTTCATTCCTTCTCCTCCTACTTCTTTTCCTCCATCTTTTCTCGACCTTCCTCTTTCCCACATAGAACCTGATGATAGTAAGGATTAATTTTCTATGGTATTGTTAATCATTACTTTTTCCAGATTTATTGCACACTTTTGCTGCAAAGAGATAACATAACAGCTGCTTTGTTTTTCATTTCAATTGCCAGTGAGGATTCTCAACAAACTGAAAGATATGTAAGATACCTCCTGAGAATGGCAGAGAATTACGAATCAACGTAAATATATTTACTGCAATCTATTGAAAATGAAATTTTTGTGATCTGATATTACATCACTGAAGGTGCCAGTCTGTATCTCTCTTAAACGAGCAAAAGCAGTATTCAGTTTATAGTTTTGTTTCGGCCATCACTTTCTGTAATTTTCAAAAATATCATAAATACGTGAGAAAACAATATTTTAGTATTTATATAGATCAATTAACAAAAGTATATCATAGCCAGGCTTTGAAAAGAGAATACCAATATTTACAAGACTGACTAAAACTCTCAAAGAATGGAAACTATATTTTTCTTTTATTTTTGTGTTTCTGTCAAACTGGCCCATTAGTACTTTTTAAGGCTAGTTACAGAGATATCCATTATGTTGTGCATTTAATTCATTGTAGGCATTAGTTATGGGTCTATTATGTATCTGTTATGATTTGCATCTTTGTGTTTATTTGCATGTAGATGTGCATCTTACTCATACACCTAATGTAACTGCATCTATATGTTTGCTGCTGTTTCATAAACGCTATATCTATGTCTGTGACAATTGTTACAAACACATTAAGTTCCTGGAGTTTGTATTCGAAGATTTGATTGTTTTAAAAATACAATTCAGTATTGATATTCTAAAGTTGCATTCTCCGAAAATGATATAACTTAGGCCTGTTAATTTGACAAATATAAAGTGCTTCTAAACTGAAAATAAAAAGGGTTCTCTTATCCGAAATGAGATAGCGGGTTCGTTGTGCCAGAATTGAGAAGGGATTCGTTCCCACGAGATCAATTTCTGAAATATCAGCCGATGTTTCGAGATTTGGATACAGCGAAGCTCGGTTTCGTTTTTCAGATTAATGAACGCTGTATTTGATTTTTGGATGACAAAGCCTTTTCATTTTCGGAGAGATAAGACCTTCAAAGAGATAGTGAACTCTATTTCATTTTGTGGCAAACGAACCTTCAGTATTCGAGTCATTCATTTTTGCAACAACGAACCCTCAGATAACGACTTTTGAAAAGCACGAAATATTGGATAACAAACCTTTTTCCGTATTTCAAAATAATGAACCCCCACGAATACGAAATGTCTGTTTGTTTGGGTTAACACTCCTTCGGAGCATTAAAAACCATTGCGAGTAAATCCGACAAAGTCAATGCCAATTGGGACTTGTTTATAATCTCAACACCGTACACTAAATATCGCTATTTTTCTGTTCACAGGAGGAGTACTGGACGTCTATCCATTCGACGAACCGGGTGATGATGATGATGAGAGGATGACGATGTTATATATTAACGATGCGGATCTGACCACACTCACAATTACGAGAAAACCATCTATCAAGGACCCGACTACTCCTGAAGTGCACCAGCCGATTCGACGACGACGCAAACCGATGCAGAAAATGGCGAGAAAGTCGATTCAAAACCTTCACGTCACAGTGGCCGATTTACCGCTCCGGATTACGAAACGTCACCCCAGATGGCAAGAGGCGTGACTTTGGCGGCGAAAACGCTATTGTTTGGAGGTCGCACAGCGATGTGTGAGAACCACAGCGCAAGTGACTTTGGGCCTGATTGATGTTCGGCAGCGGGAACAAAGGAGTCCCGGTGAGCAATCCTCGACGAACTGAATCTCCAAGGCGATCAGCGAGTCTGGACGGAATGACAGGGCTCCACGCGAGACAGACCATTGATAAAGGGGCGTCTGTCTGAAGCTCCAGCACTGCAGGTTCCAAATAATGATGATGTCGCCGTCTCAGCCAAAGCAGCAGTTGACATGGTGGATACTGAATCATGTATGAGGTGGCAATAGTTTCGTAATGATATCATACTAGATTGTAATAACTCAATCAAACCAACAATCAATCAAGGCAAGCAAGCAAGCAGCAGCAAAGCAATCAATCATCAAGCAAGCATGCAAAACATTTATCAATCAAAAAATTGACGGAACAAATAATAGATTTAAAAAATCCTGTTAATGGAGTTGGAGCACTAGTAATAAATTGTGGGCTCTACTTATGCTTCACATATTCAATTTATTTGATTTCAGATTTATCTACTTCAGTGGAGGGCCAAATTAAGTGAAATGTTGAATAAAACAGCTATATGAAAACATGGTGATCATGTAATTTTGGTGACATCACTTGCAAGAACCATTAAGTCGTGAGATGTTACCATCAAGTCGATCGTTTTATTTTTTCCAGGTAGTTTTGACAGTGTTGTTTGAAATTAAGCCATTGGAATGTCGTATTGCACCGCAAAAGCCAGGAAAGTATTTTAGTTTTAAACTTATGGGGGCCAGAGATAAGTTCCTTTTATCACTTTCATAATTATTTATTTGTTGACGTATAATAGATGTAATAGCATAAATATGAGATGTGCACAATTATTTTAAACAAGTACTGTGTTACGTGAACCACACATTTGTGTAATTGACGAAAACATCGGCCACAGAAAATGCTGTATATTTTTTTCATAACATATACTAATAAAAAATGTAAGCAGCAGTCTTAGGATTACATCATGCTTTGTTTATTCGATTTTGCTAGGTTGTTTTTTTATATTACCAAACGTTTACACAGAACATCATGTACTTCATTAATATATTGCTACCAAGTATCAGTGTGCTCAATGTAAAGACACATAAATTGGTATGAATGAAAAAAACGTAATCATAACTCTGCTGAACCTTGACATTTCAAAAATACCTACAGAAGATTAGGCAATACATAGTATATTCTGATGGTACCAGTTCTCGCTCTCTCTCTCGCTCATATTTTCATACGTATCATAAATTTCTGTGGTATGGTTAATTTCGCCAACGTCATTAAAACTGTAGTTGCTGCAGAGTAAAACAGCTATACCTGCCTTGGAACTTCATATGTGCTACGCATATAAGTGGATGTTGTTGCATACACATTAAATGCACTCATGTTTACATTTACACTTTTTCAAGAGAGTGGATAGTGATGATGATGTGATAATGATGATGATGATGATGATGATGATGATGATGGTGATGATGATGTCATAATGGTATAATAATGATGAACGTTGATAAGAGTGATGGACGACGACGTGTCAGTATAGTCGTAAACACTGTCTTTATTCACAGAAAACGTGGTCTGTGTTTTGTCCACCAACGATGAACACTGCAAAAAAGTTGCTGCCATTGCGTCTTACACAAGATTTTGTTTTCATACTTGTCGTTTATAATAATAATGCATTTTACAGGATTATTAAAAAGCCAGGTCCTTATTTCAGCTTTTTAATTTAAGTGTATTAAATTTTTTTTGATTATTTCATATATAAATGGCACATTTTTGAATCTTTCTGGTAAAAAATGTGCAAACTGGTCAATTTTGTACTATTTTGCAGAATTTGTTATCGCCATGTAATCGACAGATTATTCGCTGTGTCTGTAATTATTTTTACATCTTTGATTTAAATATTGCAAAAGGCATTTATGTTTAGAATGTATGCAAGTAAATCTGTTTCAATCAATTTGTGTAATAGATACCAGTTTAGTTTCAAGGCAGTTTTAAGAAGTTTTGACGCTTTCGAATCAGAATGTTGAAATTTACACTATTTACCAGCATTATTATTTCGCTATTATTTACCAGAACAGCATTAACTGTACAGTAAGTTTTTAAAATAAATTGTTACCTTGCCATATGGGTATTGAACATGTCTGTGGGCAGGGACACTGGCTGAAAGTAGTTGGTGAACAGTAGATGTACATGCAACAGCATAATGGGAATTTCTGTATAACATTCTCTATAGATGAATT
>JZLH01S0109635.1:0-21165 GCA_001188425.1 Eucidaris tribuloides | reverse complement strand
ACAATGTGCCCCATCAGGGGCAAAATACATAGAATAAATCATGAATACATGAAATAAAATCACTGTCAACCAAATACAATACGTATATTAAAAACAAGTTTCACCTCTCTCAATATGGGTACAAACCAAAAGAGGGCACATTCGATTTAGAAAAGCCTGGCAATGTAATGGGGTTAGTGGGGCAACAGTGCAGGGAGGGCCTAATTTTTGCTATCCATGCATGAGGGCACTAAGATGGGAGGCCACTATGCCCCTTTTAGGCACAAAATGTGCCCCTTCGTTGAAAAAAGTTATACAAATTATGTCTTCTATGTACTGTACGACGTGCCCCGTTAGGGGCAAAAAAGAAAAAAGAAAATTAAAAAAAATTGAAAAAGAAAAGAAAAACATATATCAAAATATATAATAGATAATAGATAAAGGAAAATCATCTTAGAGGACGAAAATGCGTCGTTTAAAACAAGGTGTCCCTTCAAAAAAAGGGCACATATCACTTTGAAAAAAGGGCATTTTTTGCCTATCGGAAATTTTTGGGGGGCAAGTGCCCCCCCTCGCCCCCCCCCCGGTTCCGCCGCCCCTGCTTAGTATGGACCTGTGATATAGAAAACCCGTCTTGCCAAATTTGTGTATGAATAAGAGGTATCGACAATATGAGCTTGGTGGTCATCAATGATCATTCAACAATGCATAATTCACCAATCATTATGAATTTTCGCTCTCGAATTAACAGATACAGACACAGACGCACACACACAACACAACACAAACACTCACACACACACACACACACACACACACACACACACACACACACACACACACACACACACACACACACACACACACACACACACACACACACACACACACACACACACACACACACACACACACACAAGATCTTCACTCTTCAAAAATTAGACTGTCTGTAACATTTTCTCCGTTAATTAAAATCAACATTTAAACAAATTACCAAAGAGTGCATTACTTTATCTACGCGCGGGTTGTCCGTTTGCTCCTATCTTAACTTATCCTATCTGACGATTTAACTTCCATCGTTATATTTTGTCAGGCGTCATGTTTGGGACCACCGGACTTGTAGACAGTATTATGACATTTATCACTCCTCTTGTCATGAACACCATCTATGCTGAAACCGTCCACGTCGATTCCAGCATCGTGTTTGTAATCATGACCGGTATCTGCCTTCTGGGCATGATTTTATTAGGGTATGTATTATTTTCTTAGTTGCATAAATTTTCAAATGTATTATAACAATAGTTCGAATCGGCGACAATTATAATTTACGTTTTCTTTTCAAACGTTATACATTATGCGATTCATTTTGTCACGGGGACAGGGTATGTTCACAGTTTTGGAGAGAAAGCTAACACAACAACTCTATCAACAACAACAAGAACGAAAACAGCATCAACACAACAACAAAACAACAATAACAGCAACGCAATCACAAACAAAAACACTACAACATTACTAATGAGATAATAATAATTATCTAGCCAGTAAATTATTTTGTTCAAAAGCGTACATTTTGTGGATTATAGCCTGTATTAGTATTCAAAAGGTCCACGAGTCTGAAGCCCAACGCTTTTGATGTTCATTGTCTCTCTCTTGGACCTTCCGTAAACTAAGGTACTCCTCAGATTTTGTTTAAATTTGTATGTAATGTTATATTGCTTTCTTTGAAATTTCAGGGTGATGCAATACTACGTCAAACGCTACACCAACAAGTCCTTATTACTCGCTGATGATGCTGGTAACACCAAGAATGATGCGGTCGATTGTAAAGATTTTGCAGCGATAGAAGCATAACTTCTTGCCCATCTCGAGCTTATTGAGCCTATTGAGCATATTCTTTATAAAATCATTCATAATATATGAATTTTTCTCTAACAAAAGCCTTGGGGCTAATGAAAATTCAGTTAGAATGAACCAGGCTAACTCTGCTCTGCTCACTGAATTTGAATTTTACACAATTGTTAAATTAATCTGAATGTCAGACCCGATTTCTGTATCATCTAATGAAAACTAAGTACCTTCTGATCAAAGTTTGCGAGGTCCAAAACTCACACCAGTTCATTTGAACGATTTTCAAGTAATCTATGCCATGGTATTCAAAATCAGTGGGTTAAAGTTACATCCAGTGTCTGGAATTTAGACTACCGTCACAATATACAATTGAATAACGACTCAATTTATGGTTTATATTTCAAAAACTATACAACGTATAAGTCCCAAATTTTAAACACCGTATTTATAGAGTTGGATCAAATGTGATCAAGAACGGTTTGGTGTGCAAATAAAAAACACAATCTTTGAGAGGTGAAACACTGAAGCTCTCCCCCATACCGTTCTGACGGGACTCCTCGTGGTGTTCTGTTCGTTTAAGACGCCATCTAGTGGTAAAAATTCGGTTTGAAGTAATGCGCACTTTCGAATGATACTTCGGGGGAAAAAAGATCACAGTCTCCCAGCGTGACCAAATTAACAAACTACGGCAAAAATGAAACGTGGAATAACATTAATGCACCAAAGTTGATATGTGTCTGTGCAGATATATACCATATTGTTATTTGGCAGTTTGGTGCAACTCTACGTGAATGGCATATGAAGTTAAAAGAGCATTTAGTATATCATACCAAAACTCCAACTTGTAGAAGTTAGTTTTGCCACATTTTCATAAGTTTTATAATGTGTTGCGTTAAGTTTGTGTAAAGTGCTTGGAAGAACTTTATCTATCGAAACTTGTAAATATAGTTTTATTCAAACGTTGAAGTTGTAAATACAAGAAGAAGCCAAAACAGAACACTAGGGTGATTTGATCGATACATGTATTGAAGTTTGATAGTTAATTAAAAGTGAATGGATAAGTTTGAAATAAAGGGAAATAAATTTCACTTCTAAATGTAAGATGCGAAGCAGCCCAGAAAGAGGATGACCAATTGAATTCTTCTTCACACGAGCAATTAAAATGAAATCAACAAACTCTGTCCAAATGCAAATTATGTACATGTACCTAGTAATGTCGAAATAAAAAATGCACAATTATAATACTCAAAAGTACCGTAACAAGCTTTTATTTATTCTGCGTGCCGAGAGAGTGTAGTCGGTAGTGAAGGTGCAAATTTGGTTGAGATGTGATAATTCAAGAATGTTATATCAGAAAAATATCAGAATGTTATGTGTGTTTCTGTGATACCGTATCTTTGTGTATGTGTGCCCGTGTATACGTGTGCATGTGTGTGTGTATGTTTGTATGTATGTTGATAGTAGAAGTACATGAAGTGATTTTGTTTCAATATTATATTACGATTTGAAAATAATGAAATTTGAGAATTAAGAACTTTGCAGCACACTGTTGTTATGTACTATGTACGCAGTATCTAAATATTCAAACTACTGATAAGATATACTGTTAACACCACAAAGAAATACATATTTACTCACACTCACAGTTACAAACTCAATCACTCACGTATATCTCTTGTTTACTTTTCGCTATACAGGGTGGCCCAGAAAGAATGCTACACCTGCGATCGCCAATTTTTTTAAATATCATCTGCAATTTGTCATTGTTTTTCGCTTCAGTGATTAGAGCATTCTTTTTCCAACAATATGATACCGTGATCATTGATTTTAAATAATCCGTTTGGATCCTGCAGCCATTTTCCGAGGCAATGGCGTTTCCCAAATTTGCCAAGATATTATCGCGTCTCAGCGTGCCATAGCAGACAAACCGCGATGACAATGTGAGATGTAGCTGTTATCGTTTTCCTTGTCAAAGCGAGGGCATTCCTGAGGTTTGTCTAGACGGAGCTTATTCTATGGCACGCCGTAACGCGAGAATATTTCGGTAATCTGATGATCGCATAGCAAATTTTGGTAATTAGATTGCCTAAAACAAATAACCCTAAGATTCAAACATCTCAATCACAATCAATGATCGTGGTATCAGTTGGAAGAAGAATGTTCTAACCCATAAAATAATCACTAATGACATTTTGTGGATGATGTTGAAGAAATTAACGATCGCAAGTGTAGCATTCTGAACCGCCCTGTATAACGATACATCACAATTGAAAAAGTACTCCAATTATAATATTTTGATATAATCACTTTAATTATGAAATAGTAATTCGATGTTGATGAAAATAAATAAATAAATATATAAATTCATATTGTGAGCTTTATACGGACACTTATGAGTACGTAATACAGAAAAAAATATTGTTCAAACTAAGAAAAATATGTTTAACTGTGCACCCTTAGCAATGTTACACTGGGAGCACCTTTACGGGTGCAACTTTGCACCGTTTACACTGGGTGCACCTTTGAAGGTGCAACTTTGCACCTTTAAATTCTGAAAGGGGCAAAGTTGCACCCGTAAAGGTGCTCCCAGTGTGACATTGGTCTGCACCTTTAAAGGTGCAAAGTTGAATCTCTTTCCTTAGTGTGTTCTTTCCTTATCAATAGAAATGGAATCGCTCTTTAATTGTCTACCAATAATAATAATAATAATAATGATGATGGTGATGATGATGATGATAATAATGATGATGATGATGATGATGATGATGATGATAATGGGATAATAATAATAATAATAATAATCATAGTAATAATAACAATAATAAAAATAATTATGATACTTAAAATAATATTGTGATTACGATCAATACCAAGTATTGTCTTTGCTGCTGACTTTGTTATTCCGTCTGTTTGCAATGGTTTATTTGCGGAATTAAAACATTGTAATGGATGTAGGACGGGAATTACTATTTGAATTAAAAGTATTTCATAGTTTCAGTTGCACTTGTAGTTGGTGTCAGTAGTGCAATGTAGTAATTGTTATTATTATTATTATTATTATTATTATTATTATTATTATTATTATTATTATTATTATTATTCTTCCATTTGGCAGCATTCAGATATATAAAGATAGAAATAAAATCAAAGACACATTGCAATATAAATCTTGACATCAGATGCACCCGGGCATGCTGCCAGGGTTTGAAAAAAAAAATAACCTAACAACTTTGGTCCTCAGACCTTCCTCCCCTTACCACACCGGGCGCATCTGATATCAATCAAATTACAAATGTGTAACATATATAACATAGATGGAAAATAAAACATAAGTACATTCATTACATTAATTCATGCACAAAAATGGGCAAGTACCATCGGCAAAATAATAATAATTTATCTAAAATCGGTAATATTGATAAAGGTGCATTGAAAAATAGCAAATGGTTGAAACTTTTATAAATAAATAAATCACCTCAGATTAAAAGAAGAACAACAGTAAACTGACATTTTGAAAATAATTATTGCTATGCACCTTGAAAATTGGAACATTTGTGCTATTTCATCATGATTTTGTATTTAACATATTTCAATTCAGAATAAAAATAATAAATAATATACCCCAAATCGAAAATCGTGAGCACATTAGCAAATGCCTCCACCCCCCGGGACAATAATTTTAGGGAATGAACTGCCCATTATTTGAAAAACTGGAGTACATTCAGAACAACATTGAATTATTTTGAACATTATTTTTGAATCTCAAAAATAAGCAACATATTCAATCAGTTGTGATATGAAATTGTACACATTATGAACAATAAGTATGTAAAATCAGTAATGGTGTATTTAAAATAACAAATGATTTACAACAATAAAAATAAATGACCTCAAATTATGGCAAAATGTAAGAAAAAAATAACAAAACATACTTGAAAATACCAGGAAATTAACATTTTGGAATTAATTATTTTAGACTACGAAACTTGAACATTTGTGTTATTTTTAAAATGGATTTTGTACATTTTGATTCAAGATGATACATAACCGCAAATCGACAATCATAAGCACATTAAGAAATTATCACACCCCCCTTCCGCCCCCCCCCCCTCATCCCGCCGCCACAATTTAATAATTTCAGGGAACTACCCATAAATGTAAATCTGGATTTCACTCAAAATAACATTGAACTACTTTGAACAAAATGTTAAACTTCAAAATAAACAACATAGTTTGTCGTGAATTATGATATTAAATTATACACACTATGATAACAATATTATATAAATGAACGAAAGTAATTATTCATGGGTAAGAATGAAAGACCCACCCCCTATTTAAATACAATGTGAAAAATAACTATTATGATACACATAATAATTAGATATAAGAGTGCTTAAACAAAATCATAAAGTTTAAGGAGCGACTGCATTAGACAACATTGGGTAAATCAAATTGAATACATATGAAATTTCAAATGCAAGCACTACGTATTGAAATCAAGTAAAAGCAAATTATTTCTGAGGTCCTTGGGAAGAGTGTCCCACAGTCTTGGGGAAAATATTGACAGGGGATGAATGAAGTCGTTGTGTACGAGCGAACAAGTGTTTGGATTTCAAGTCACTGTCACACAACAACGCGGTCGTTCACAATTCCACGAGACACATTGCGAAACAGGCATTTAACAATAAATGTGATGAGCAAGTACTCTCGGCGGGATTTCAGAGAATACTAATTCAATTTTTGCCGTCGTGCCTCGTAGACATTTCCAACATCCTTTGCTTAAGAACGATTCATGTAGCCCTACGCTGAATCGCTCCAATTTTACCAGTTAACACCTTTGTGTGCGGGTTCCAGACAGGTAATCCATACTCCAGTACAGGCAGAATCAATGCCAGGTAATCCATACTCCATTACAGGTAGGTTAGGATCAGGTAGTGATAAATCGATAATGATAATATGAAATGCTCTATCTGTACACCTGGACTATTCATCATCACCTACTTTCTATAGCAAACAAAAATCAGTGCCCCGTACCTTCTACCAAGAGACCATTGCTCACGATACGTAAATCTTGATAAGTTTGTGTTTATTTTGATATTGTATCATATTGTACAATAACTGACAACACCTCCAATATTATCATTCATGAGCTGACTGTTTGGAAAAGCAGGGATCGTCGTTTGGTACCCATATTTGGCAAGACTAAAGATTTCGACCTTCGATCCCCACCACTATGATGTCACTAAGTACCTTCGCGCCATTTACATTTAACTGCACTGCTTTATACTACATGTGAAACAAATTGATCCAGAGCGACATGAACGCAGCGGTTTAGACGAGTAGTATGGGCAAGGGCAAGATCTAAGGACTACTGAAAGGTTGGGACATGGGCAGGACCGAGACTACTGAGGGTTGGGGCCATAGCGTAGCAGAGGCGCTCGATCCTGGGGGTCGAGGGGGGCGTGGCAGGGGGCGACATCGCCTCACCAATGTAAATATTGAGGGGCAAACATATCGTTTTTGCCCCTCCCCAAATTAATATTGACAACTTGAACAATTCAAAATATGCAATGGCAAATATATGTTTTAAAATCATTGGAAAGCACTATAACACAATTAAACATTGCATAATACTTCACTAAACATTACAAAATGTCAATTTTTCGGCAATGCTCTTGTACGCCAAATTCTGTATTACAACTTGCGCGCGCAGAGCTCGGCGAAAAAATTTCGCATTTTTATTCACTTTTGCCCCCCCCGTCCGAAAAATGAGAATCATCGCCCCTCTATGCAGAGATGTAAGACTAATGACGGATGGTTGGAGCAAGGGCAGAGTGTAAGACTACAGAGAGGTTGGCAGGTCATGGGCAGGGTCTAAGACTACTGATAGGTTGGGGGACCCATGGGCAGGATGATAAGACGACTGAGGGTTGGGGTATTGGCAGGCGTCTAAAAACATACTTGAGGTTCTGGGGACTGGGAAGGGTCTACAGGACTATCTGAGGAGTTGGCGCATGGGTAGGCGTTCTAAAACGACTGAGGGGTATCGGACATGAGCCTGGGTCTAAGCAACTGGATGTTGTGGGCCATGCGACAGGGTCTAAACTACGAATTGTTTGGCATGGGCGGCCCGGGCTGTCGGCTAGGAACTACTGGAGGGGTTGGGGTATGGCAGGAGTCTAGGACGATCCGAGTGATGAACGTTGCGTTCATGGGCAGAGGTCTCCAGACGAGTGGAGAGGTCTGGGGAGATGGTTAGGATCTAAGACGATGTAAGGGGTTGGGTATGGCCAAGGTCTAAAAATTACTGACTGAGGTTGCGGAGCATGGGCAGGGCCGTAAGGATGACTGAGGGATGGGAATAGCGGTCTAAAACAAACGAGGGTTTGGGGCATGGGGTTGGATCTAAGACATGCAGGTCGTTTGCGGCCAATGGGCAGGGTCTTTAAAAACGACTAAGGGTTGTTTGCCATGGGTAGGTCTTATAAGACGAGTGAGGGTTCTGGGGCGGGATATGGGCGTCTCAGAAGACTGCGGCCAGAGCGCGGTAGGGGGCATGCATTGGTATTATCTAAGACGACGTAAGGGGGGAATTGGGGTATGGGCAGGGTCTAAGTCGAGTGAGGGTTTGGGACGTGGGCAAGTCTCAGACGACTGAGGGGTTGGGCATGGGTAGGGTCTAAGAATACAGGGTGTGGGGCATGCGTAGGGTCTAAGACGACTGAGGGTTTTAGACATGCGTAGGGTATAAGACAACTGAGGGGTTGGGGCATGGGCAGGGTCTACGATTACTGAGGGGTTGGGACATAGGCTGTACACGAACAAATAAAACATACGATGAGAACAGTTATTCTGTGTGTATGCATGTACACTATGCAATAATACACCATCATGATACCGGAAGAACTTGGGGGAAGACTTGTTTTTATTTTACGAGCTTGTGGCATGTCTATTGATTTCTTCTTTCCAACCTGCAGGCGCTGTAATTCAGGAGGGGGTTAGATGAAGCCACCGTCAGTAATAGCAGGTCTACATCACTCTGCTCAACTTATACCAGGTAAATGTGCCGGCCCGAAGCTAACTCCATCCAAGTCAAAATAACTTGGATTTGCGAGTAATAAGTCAAAATCGACCGAAACGGGATAACTTAAGAAGTAAAACAAAAAAGACTCAGTTAAGGAGTAATTAAAAAAAAAAAATACTGGTCGTCTGATAGCTCACCAGACAGTGTATTTACATTTGTTTATGAGTAGTATTAAAATAAATACACCTTATAAACCACACATTAGGGCGATGCGTGCGCGTTCAGCCGCCAGAGGAAAACGTCTGCAGAATAGTTTCGTATTATACCACTCTGCATACTCATCAGGCACTTTTGCTGCAATTTGACATCTCTAAATATCCTAGGGCGTGTCATCAAGCACGTTTGGAAGCGAACTGCATCGTACCGCACCGTGTCAATCCCATGCGTAACGTGCCAGGGTGGTTCATTTGCGAGCGTTCAGGGCAAAATGTGGGCCCAAAATGTGGGAAGCGTGCCTCCGAATCCGAGGAAATTGACGCGTTTAAGAGTCGCGGAAAGCGTTCAGGCGCTTATCGCGGTACGGTTCGCCTTGGCACGTTTTAATTGACTTCGGGAGGTGGTCCTCCGTGGCACGCTTCAGGATTGTGTGTGTGTTTAATGATCAAGGTGAATGCATTGTGATAATTTTTTTCACCTTTACCCCAAACATTTTTCAATTACCAAAAGATTACTTGAGAACTGAAGTGATGATATTTGCTCTGGTGGTAATGGTGAAACCAAAAGCAGTTAATAGACAGGGGTGTGCTAGAAGCGTAAAGGGCGATAATCTCCCCTGTTCACGTCATAACGGTGATATGTTATTTTTATTTCATTAATCATATTTTCACTCTTCTGAGAGTTAAGGGTTTCATTTGTCAGACTATAAAGTCTCACAAAATTGCTATAATATGACAGAAGCACAAACTTCGAGGTTAGTAAACGGGACGGCTATACAACTGACATTGCATTACGGCAACATCAGGAGTACTGTTGAGGTAAGTTCTGATAAAACTTTCTTTAACCCACTCACTCCCGTAGGCAGGATAATGTGACGTGAGGTTTCTACTACTTGGTACTCAGAAGCTTAAAGCCCAAGTTTAGTTTTCGGGATTTTTTTTTCAATTGAAAGCTTTATGTCCAAAGGTCATATCACACCAACATTGGGGCCGCAAATCCATTTTTCAAATGTAGGGGGGACTCATATGCAGGAACCATATTTTGCAGCCAAATTTTCGCAACCTGCCCAATTTGCCAGCAAACAATTTCTGACAGCGGGGGGGGGGGGGGGGCGGCCTCGAGCAAACCATATTTCTGCCACGCCAAAATTTTTCGAAACCTGCAATTTGCCAGCCAAACAATTCTGACAAGGCGGGCGGGGGGCGGGGGCGCATCGACCCAAAAACCACTATCTTTCTCATGCTCTCGTCGCAAACGATTTTTTGCTCTGCCAAAATACCGGCCACATTTCCAGCCAAATCACAGATTTTGGCATGACATGCAAATTCGGCCTTGGGGGGGGGGGGACATTTGATATTGTCTCCCCACCTTCAAAATCGTGGGGGGGGACATGTCCCCCCGCCCCCATGGATTTGCGCCCCTGCCACACCAATTAAACAGATTCCTGGAATGCCTTAGTTTTTTTAATGACTTAAATGAAAACTCTCGCGGGGGGGGGGGAATGTGGAGACCCGAGATTTTCGACATATACTTTACATTATAGGCATCAACGGGTTAATAAGCGTGTTGAGGTTTATCAGAATCATATGTCATCAGAAAGAAGCAGGTCCAGTCTCTATTTTTTCATTTAATAATACAAAAAAAACGAAAAACTTCCGGAATCTGTAATTGGTGTGATATGAACTTGGGCATGGAAGTTTAAAAAAACAAACAAACAAACCCGAACTAAATTTGGACTTTCATGAGGTCAGTATTTAAAACGACTTCCAGGGTGCTCATTCACATTGGTCTAGGGTTGTATGATCACTCTTTTATTGATCATGCGGTGTGTAGCCCATATCATGTCTACTGTGAGAGCCCTCGATTCATGCGTTGTTTCAATTAGGCGAAATCCTGAGGAACAAAAGGCAGTGAACACACAATATCAGCTAAATTGCTAACGGGAAGTCTAACATCGTGATTTCAGATTCCAACTACATGTCTTTTGTATCGTGAACTAGTTGCTGTCTATTTTTTGTACATTGTTTTTCATGGATTAACATTTATTCGTGACAAAGAAATTAAATGATTATCAAAGTTACAATTTATTTTTAAATATTTACCTGAACGCTTCTTTCGTTGAAACCCAATAGTTTGAGTCATTTCTAGTTTTCGGAAGGCACACGTCTTTCTAGACAGCTCAAGGGAACATATTTTGGCCATTTTTTGTGTGTAGGAAGTCTTTCAAGCCATCAAAACCGTTTGATCGGCAAATCATGAAATCGAATTACCAAATGCTCGTGTGATTACACCCCCACCCCTATATGGAGGCCAAAAAAAATGTTATTTTTTCTGTTCCCGTCTCTCAGTCGTGGGAACCGCTGAATTTGATTATCTTTTCGACTTGGAAAGGAAAGGAGAATTATATCATTGATTTCATTTAATAATTTGTTATTTTCAATTAATAAACGTTCATAGGACACCCTACAGATAAGACCCCCTCAACTCAAATGCATGCGTTATAGTGTATGTTGCAATACTTTTGAGTAGAAAGGTTTACTTAAGCGTCCAGACGTAACATGTATTTTTAATTGAGAGGATCCTATCCATATTCTCAGGTGAGTTAAATTCGAGATAATTTCCGTACTCATTACAGAATGAACGTTGCATCATGAAGAACAATCCTGACATATTAGAAATACCGTAATTCAGTTTGAATCTTTGAAAACCATGCAGAGTGAAAATAGCCTTTTTAGAATTATACCAACAGTTATGACGAAACCTTTAGATACTATTCCCTTCTCCTGTACTTCCTATAATTATCATTTATTTTAGACGACATCAGGATGTTTAAAAATCCGTCTCAGAGAAGTTGGTTATTTTGCCAAAACTGTTTAAAATTGTTACATTTTATTAAAGGATGGTAATTTGACCACACAGCTTGCCCTAGATGTAAACATTCGATATTAATTCAATAAAAAACAAGAGGCGAACGACTTTCCAAACTGTCACATATAAAAAAATAACTATTCTTCTAATTTCTTCTCCGCCATTGTCGTTATTTATTTCTAGACGAACATCAGGATACTTAAATATCCTTTCAGTAGAAGTGGCTCATTTTGCAAACTGCAGAATTGCTTATTTATTAAAGATGGTAATTGAGCCACACAGCTGCTGAGAAAATAAATTTTTCGATATAATCAATTGAGATTAAAAAGGCGGACGACTTCCAAACTGTCGCACTATAACCCCCCCTCAAAAAAAAAAAAGAAATATATTTTCTTCCAATTTCTTTCTCGTATTGTGTTATCAATTGAAAATAAAATATATAGGTAGTTACCATAACTAACGAGGCATTAACGCGAGCCCAGCGAAATATCACAGGATATATCGGACACAACGGAGAACCAATGAACTTCACCAAAATGAAGTAATGTGACACAGATCACAGACGTCGAAATCTGGAAGAGAGCGAAAAAAAGGTAATCACAGTCACCAGCAATTCTCTCTTCAGTGCCGGATTCGGATTAGTTGCCAATGTCAGATCTCCCAGTATCATTCCTAGCTGAAATTTCCTTCAAGTTACTAACGATTACCTTTAATGATGATACTCAGTAGCACAGTACTTGCAGGTTTACAAATTCTTTGAAACCAGCGACATTCGAAAATCAAATATCAGCGTGACACGGCCGCACTGATATGCTCTATCTGTCGGCCTATTGGAAACTTCTAGCCTGTCAGTTTGTTTTCATTGGGTGTACTGAGTGACACATTGGAGGAGAACCCACTTATCAATTATCCTTCTTTTGGTTGCCTTCATTTGGGCTCCTGTCGATGTATACCATAACAGCTTCATCTCGTTTACCACTAGAGGCCCGTGTACACTCGCTGTAATGCGGCATATGGTGTCAGCGGTGAGGATAGGTGTCTTCATGAATGCAGTGCCGTGTTACTTTGCTGATTACAACGAGGGGACATGCTAGAGCCGTGAAGTTTGGGTGATGGGGATGATTCAATATCATTGCAATTTGGTCTCAATGCCAGATTTAGCGGCGATTCCTGGTCGTCTATCTAGAATTTCTATCTCCCATTTCATTACTGCTGCCAATCGCTTTATGTTACGTCGGCTCTGGATATACGTCTCTTCCGCGTAATGTCTTTTGAATACCAATTGAGACAACATTAAACTCGAAGAAATCCTTGTATGGTTTTCTTCCGGAGATGCGCTACAACCTCATCAAGTTAATCAAAACGGTCGAAGGTGGCGTCTTTCTGGACTAGTCGAGTATTTAATTCGTTATCCACCTTTGGAGCTGGGGCACTCTGCAGCTAGTAGTATACTGAATTGCCTTTCACACCGATCTGTTGGAACCACTCTTATCGAGGTTGGAATAATATGTTCTTCTTCGATTTGTAAATCACGGATTGTTGTAAGCACGTTCTGTTTTGTTGTTTTTTACTCGGAAGTATTGTATTATTGAATATTTTCCTAATAAAAATTCATAATATCTTACAATCACGAATTTCGAATACACCTGCCATTAATACGTCCCTATACAGATGGCTGCAACAGTATGACGTCTGGGAGTGTTAGGTAGAGGATATCTAAGAATACTTTAAACATCGAGCTGAATATTTTGCACAAACTAGGTGCAAGAAATATGTTCAACTACACGTATTTACAACAAAAGATACAGGTTACTACCTGATGATTGGTTAATTTTCAACCAAAATTATTGGGAGACTGTCTGCAACACTTTAGGCCTGAGTCACAATTCTCTTCCCAGGCGGTATGTCTTTAAGGAACTTTTACCAAGATGTATGTACTACCTCAAATTTGCTGCACTGTTAGTGCATGTTACACAGATGGACTTAGATGTGGTCATTAGATCTGCAATCTATGAATCTTTATATTTAAAGCTACACGTATTTGTTGCAGAATTAGCCTAAATTGAGACGGGTGGAAATTGCCAGTTGGTGTTAAATGATTGCCGCAGTATAATGTTGGACAATTATTTCGAACTTTATTATTGATAATTCTAAATAAAAAATCACTTTCCATTTCTTGACTTCCAAATGCAGTTACCATGGTGGGAATGAAATACTTAACACTTAAAATCGCAATTTTTGGATGACCCATCGCCTATTTTAGTCAAGCGGCACAAAATCATAATCACGCAGAACGGCGGCAACTCCAGCTGGTTTTACGCGGTAAGACATTGTGAAATTTTTTATTTGTCATATGACAAAAAATAAAAAAAAAGTACAACAACTGGATAAAGAAATAAACCAAATGAATATATATAAATGAATTTAAAAAATGTATATGTTTGTCTTGCTCTTTTATACAGGGAAGTGTATTTTGGTGTACTTTGCTGCAACTGGGTCCCATGTTTCAGCTGATTGATGTCAAAACTGCGTATCGGAAACAGAAAAGGTAGGATAAGGTTTGTCGATATTTCCTTCATACGAATGGATATACGGGTATATTACTTATATATATATATATTATTATTATATATATATATATATATATATATATTATTATTATATAATAATATATTGAAAGAATTGCATCCCACCAGACGTACTCGGTGTCTCATCGTGTATGTATATCGTGAAAATGAAGAAATGAGACATCACGGACGTTAGCTCTCTTCGTACCTTTATTACCGAGCTTTCGGCCCCATTGGCCTTCTTCAGGGTCTCAATGAACCATGACAAAAAGACACATAAAGTTAATGAATATCTAGGGAAGTATATATTAATAATTACAATAAATGAAAGATTATGCTGTGCATCTTCTATTTTGCAATGCATGCATTGCAAAATAAAGATGCATACTGTTATGATATCGTGTGTACACATTAATCTCATTATTGTATTATTAATATATACTCCCTAGATTATCATTACTTTCTATTGTCTTTTTGTCATGGTTTCATATGTAGACCTGAAGAAGGCCCAATGGGGCCGAAAAGCTCGGTAATAAAGTGTCACGAAAGAGAGCTACGTCTGATTCTCATTTCTTCAATTTTTCACGATATATATATATATATACTAATATATATATTTATCATACATATAATATATACTATATACCCACCCCTATACATCTATATAAAGAGGGCGAAAAACATGTTAAACTTTATATGTATCCAGGCCCCTTCTGGTTGTCGGCTGAGCCTGCAGTTGGATAATCTCTCCGCCCTTGAGAACGATGAGAAAAAAACCTCATTGCTTTTTTTTTCAAAAATTTGTGATTGTCTGATTAACAAACGTCATTAGGACATATTATGAAAGACCCCTGCAACTCAAATTGATGCATTTATAGGTGTAGTGATGCCAATACGTTTGAGTTACGGGAGGGGATATATGCCTGGTATATTAAGGACCAATTCATCATGCCTATTCTTGGTTGAGTGAACTTGATGAGTGGTCACTTAATATGGATGTTGATATAGAAAACTCTGTTTACCACGTGTCTGATGTGTTGAATTAAAGCGACATGTGCTAGGTTGTCGTAGATAGTCGTTCAACGTGATTAATTTTTGGTACATGTTATGAAGGAATGGCGCTTCGCCAACATGAACAGATCAGACAGACGCATTGACATACACATAAAACACCCAGGACACACACAGACACACACACACATTACGCACACACGCGCAGCACACATGCAAACAGACATACTATGGAACAGCAGACATACGCACGCACACACACAGACCCACACACATACATACATATACGTGCATTGTATTTCGTTTGTTTTCCTATAATGAGCTTTTTTTGGCTCACCTAATATCATATTTTCCCCCTTTTTCCACTTTTTTCAGTCATGCTTCAACAAAAGAAGTCTACCCGGATAAAATATGTGGACTCTCTTATGTTGTAGTACGAAGAACAGAACACAAACCGACACACGACACACACGCACACACACATCACACACGCCACACCTAGCGCAACACAGACACACAGACAGACGAGGCACACACATAGTCACCACAGACAGACACACAGACACACAGAGCACAGACAGAAGACAGACAGAACGACACAACGACACACACCATCACACACCACACGCACACCGACACACACACCACACACACGACAACACACACACACACACACACACAGCACAGCACACATCACACACCACACCCACACACACACACACACACGACACAGCACACGACACACACACACACAAGCACACAACACACACACAGCACACACACAACACACACAGTTTTCATTGGTGATATTATTCGAATAGACCGTCGTGTAGTTTTTGCTGTCGGCAAATGTAAAATAGAAATTAAACAAAGTTACTGGATTACTTTAATACGGTTGCGGCCTTGCTTCTATGTTATCTTATGTTTATCTTATTCTAGTCTTACGATTGCACTGTCATCATATATTTGTCAGGGTCATGTTTGGGTGACACGCGGACTTGTGAGACAGTATGTGATGCATTTATCCTCCTTTGTCATGAACACACTATGCTGAACCGATCCACGGGTCGATTCCAGCATGGTTTGTTAATCTGGAAATGTTGGTCTGTATTCTGGGAATTGTATTATTAGGGTGATGTATGGATCTGTTCGTTGCCAGAATTGCAATGTATCATAAAAAAGATGGTTTCTAGGTACATCATCGTGTGAATACAAGCGTGAAGTGGCATGTGTGTGTTTTTTTTTTTTGTTGATGTCATACAGCTGTATGTAAGTCTTTATGTTGATTATTAATTTAGACTGGTATGATTTAGTTCGACAGATCTGAAGAAACTTAACGACAATTTATGCATCATCAACGAACAACGACAACAACAACAACGAACAACAACGAAACAAAACACACAGACACACACACACACACAGCACACATACACAACACACGCGCGTGTGGCGCGCCACACACACACACAGCAGCGACACACACACACACACACACACAACACACACACAGCACAGCAGCACACGACACACAGACACAATGCACTTTACAGCGATTGCAGGGTTAACGAGTGATAATTATCGCCAGTAAATTACCGGTGTTCAGAGCTGCAATTGTTTGTGGGTTAAGGCCTTTTTAAGGCCCTTGCGATGGCCTGATGTGTTGGCGTTTGACCTGCCTGTTCCCTGTATATAAATATTGGAACTTCAGGAACCAAGCGCGGTCCTTCTATCCTTTTGTGGCGATTTTATGTAATATTATTTATATTTTTTCAATTAATATTTCTAGGTGACTGCAAGTATACGTTTCAAACGCGATACGACCGACCAAGTCGCGGTATCATCTCGGCTGATGATTGCTGGCGAACACAGGGATGATGCTGGTCGATTGTCAGACTTTTCAGCGATATTGCTTAAGTTTCTTGCCATCTGCGGATTCCACTCGCGCGGATAATCCGAAACTTGGTAGCATCGTATAAACAATGTTACAGTTTATTAAAAAAATATTATTCTGAGCTGGCTTGATCCCGATACATTGTCTCTGCTGAGGGTGCTAATAATGAAGCTCCCTGAAAAAATTACGGTGATCTAAAACGATCATGGATGTGCTTTTAAAAAGTGAAAATCATTGAGCGCGACCGATTCCAGTTCCCCCCCCGCCCGTAGATTGCTGTTTGGGAAATTTCTGTCAGCTGGACCAATAATTCTTGTGTACCGCATTTTTATTCGTGTACATATTTTACGTAGTGAACACATAACTATCCGAAGTGTTGTGTTCTAGGAAAGTGTTTATTTTGTCATTGAAACACGCAGATATGTTAGATAGACCAAAGTTGAACATTTTGTGGAATGGTCTTACACATTTTATGATACAGTGTGTTCTATAAGGAGATGGTCAAATCGGAGAAATGTATGTCAAGGTATGTTAATTTTCTCAAAGGTATGTGTATTGGGTGTCAATATTAAAGAGAATAAATTTTCTTTCTAATAATCTAGTTCCCATTTCAATTTGCTTTATATGAAAGTTGTACTGTGATTGACCGTTGCAGTCGGCGAAAATCAGTTTGGTTGCCACTTCTTGTACTTGGTCATAATGTACTGAATTGGGGAGGTATGCTTTACGTACAGTAGTTCATGCAAATTTGAATTATAAAAGATCTCAATAATGAAAACAATGAAGCGCGAATCGCCGCTTGTTTTCTTCATGAGTTTTAGTTCGTAGGATCTAGTAAGAGATAAAGAGAATCGATATAGAAGATGAACCTTAGTTGGCCATCGAAAGTATATCTGGGCACCAGTGTGCAGGGTCTCATGTCTACAGTCTGTTATGTGGACACACTGACATGCTCATGTAATCTGCACTCTCATACTCATTTAGGCTTTTGTTGTCAAAGTTTTTCGCGGGTAGCGCTCCTGGTTGTACTCTCGCTCAATTCAATAAGAATTAGATATGCACAAGTACCTTCGTTGCAAATCTTATTCATTTGCTAACTGAAGTACAAAGTTACTTTTCGACGATTCTCATTGGTTTCTTTGTTATGCAGAAATTGCATGTACATGTACCGGCACATACAGTAAATGGGCAAGAACGCGGATTTCGCATCATATGCAGAAAATTAATGATATCTCAGGAATAGACAGAACTAACATTAAATGAATATATTGCACTAGATGTATGTTCTTTTGGCTTTATGACAATAACCGACCTTGACTTCAGGTTGTATATGATTCTTCACATATTACAGCTACAATAATTTCTGATTGGATCTATTCCTAGACTATCGCCCTCGTCGCCCACCTGCTGAGTAGTCTTTAAGTGCAAAGCCATGCAGATACCCCCTTGGTCCACTTTGATTCGGCACCACTCCCAAAAGATGAGCTATGATCGAGTAAATAAGCTATTTAAAATCATTCATAATATACAATAATTACGGTAATTATCTCTCACAAAGCTTGAGTACTACATAAAATTCAAATTAGAGCCATTGCACAATCAAACCTACGTTGCCCTCTCTGATTGTTGGAGTTTTACAGCAAGTGTCAAGCTGTCTGATGCGGTGGAACCTTGATTTGTGTATTATTCTGGTAGAAACCTGAATACCTTCTCTGATCAAAGCTTATCCAAGGTAAAAAAATCACAACAGGTTCATTTTAGACGAACTGTAAAGTAATCTGTGGAAGTGGGGCTTCTACCATATTGAAAATCAGGGGGTGTTAAAGCTACATCCACTGTCTGAAACTCTAAATCATAATTACAATATGCAACTGAGTAAGCGAGCTAATGTTTCAAGGGATTTTTATTTATATATCAAATAACTATCAGTATATACTGAATCAAAATTTTGTACGTACACTATTTCTTTAGTTGGATCAAAATGATTGAGGCAAAACTGTTTGGTGCGTAAATCAAGATACCTATATATCCGGATCTAGGCGAGTACATGGTCATGCAGAACGCCATTGGAAGAAATTCAGAATTAATTTGATGTGCACTTTAACTGGACAAAAATATACGGGAAACATTAAGAAGTGGCAAAAAAATGTATTAAAGCCACAGTTTAGATTGACCTCACAGTTTAAAATATTTGACTACACCAATCCTTCTATATTGTTTACGTGGCTTTGGTAGAGTCTAAAAATGAAGCCCGTTGCAAAAAATGTGTACATCAGAAGTGTCATGGAGTGCTTTTAAAAGAGTGAAATGTATACACATTATCCAGTTGTTACCTTATCCTAAGTTTATACGTCGGAGGGATACTAATTTGTTATATCATGCATAGCCATGCCAGTGGTACCATTACATTCAAGCCATATGTATGTAAGGATGATTTATTTGTCGCATTTGAAGACTACACTCTGCTGCATTAATTATGAAATCATTTTGGTATGATACTCTAGAGGTTCTTCATGATATCGGTCAAAATTTGTCGAGACAAGTAGTTATTCACAAATACGCGAGGTATGTGAAGCTATTTTTTGGATTTCATGAGATGACTTTTAAGGGCGCAAACTGAAGTAGCGTTTGAGGCGCAATAACAATTTATATATTATTTTTTTTTTAAGGTGCAGCAAATGATAAAAAAGTTATTAAATTGAAAGTAATTAAAAAAAGCCGAACAAAACTGATTAAATTTTCGATCTGATGTCATTTATTAGTTGAATTAAGCATTAGAATAGTGGTCTGTTACAGTCTAATACGCGGCGTAAAACCACCACGTGACTCAACATACAACAACAAACAACACGCCTTTTTTTTAAACACAGGGTTTTAGTGTCAGTCGGAACGCTGACAAAATGGTCTCAAAATTCCTGAAATACTTAGATTATAATTGTTTCACAGTGGGGTTGTTGAACAAATATTAAGTCGCAGGACGCTACGTTCACGAAAAATAGGCAATTTCTAAAATGTTTTTTATAGTATTCCACATTATGAGCATGAGTGTTACTATGTTAACTCAGATATCAAAAGTTTGAAGCATCTTTTAAATCTGAGTTTCACAATGTTAGTCTTTTATCTTTATATACATCCAAGTGGATATGTCGTCTGTGCAGATATTTACGATATTGTTATTTGGCGTTTGGTGACAAAGCTGCAGTCGTTAGGTGAATGACACATAAAGTAAAAAGAGCTTCATGTGTCATACCGACACTTCGAAACTTTTAGTAATTATTTTACCAATTCGTCATTTTCTAAAAGGTGTTGTGTTTCTTTGGTAACTTCTATCCATTCGTAAATTGTAAATAATGCGCTCTCAAAAAAGTTAAGTTGGAATACAAACATGTTGATTTGATAAATGGAACTGTACTTGAAGTTCGTTAGTTAATTAAAAGGTGGATGGATAAGTTTTGAAGGGTTAAAGGGACAATAAACTGCTCCTGTATGAAGATGTTAAACGCTATCCAAGGTGTGAGGTTGACAATTGGAATGTGTTTAACAGGAAGCAGTTAAAATGCCACCGAACAAACTCGGTGTCAAATGCAAATATACGCCTGTGCATGTAGCTGGGCAATGCTCATTAATAAAATGTACAATCATAATAAAAGTAATAAAAATAATAAAGTGTAATAATCTACTTGATTTAATATGTGTACTGGAGAGCGTAGTGAAGATGCAAATTTAGTGAGATATCAGATTATTCTCTCTTT
>JZLH01S0109612.1:11888-24251 GCA_001188425.1 Eucidaris tribuloides | reverse complement strand
ATATATATATATTTGGTGCCACCTACAAAATTTCAAGGTCCCCCAGTACCCCCCTGCTGAAAAAAATCCTAGCTACACCACTAGTTGTAAGGGGTGTCTAAGCATTGCCATTGAATAGTTTAGTTAGTACTAGCAGGAGAGAGTGGATGGAAGGGATAGATCCAGGTGTTGACCGATAGAATCTCCTTAATATTCGGGTCTTCTCCTTTTCAACAATGTTGACATCGTCGGTCAGCTGAGGGGGCTAGGGGATAACTACAGGGATCGACTATTCAAAGTATCATTAAGGTCGTAGGGAAAACTACTGTACTTTGACTTCTCATAATCGTGGAGGAAATCCTCTACCATATTTCAGTCAAACGTATCGGTATAGGAGATAGCTACAGGGAAAATGACAATAATCATGAATAAATGATTTGAATACATGATTTAAAAAATAATTTATACTTCATAGATATTGATTTAAGACATGCACGTTGCGGTGGGATAAGAGAGGGGATAGGAGAGGGAATAAAGGGGAATACGAGCTAGGTGGGATAAGAGGAGGATTGGGAGGGGATATGAGGGGAATTAGAGTGGGATAAGGGGAGAATTAATTGGGATTTGGGGAGGAATAATAAGGCAATTAGGGGTAATAAAGGGGGAATAAGAGGAAGGGGAATAAGAGCAAAAAATCAAGAGGAATATGAGGAAGAATTAGAGGGGCAATACGAGAGGGATACAACGGGATAAGGGGCTGCGGAGGGGGTTGGCGGATTTGGCGACTATATTGGGAGATTGGGAGGATATGGGGACCCCCCCCCCCCGAAAAAAAATGAGTGAACGAGGTGTGTAGTGCAGCTTCATCGGCGCGAAGCGCCGATGAAGCTAGTTCATTAATAAAGGAGATGTACATGTGCGGTGCAACATGAAAACAGTGTGAATGTTCAATAACGGGATGGCTGCACAGCAGCGGCCTTACTTTTCTCCTAACACCTAAGGAGTTGATGGCCTTTTAACATCAAGAGCCACAAAGTATAACATATTTCATTTTATCAAGAATAAATGTTTCTGTGGGTCCTTTCATTATTGCTTTCGTAATTTAAGTCGTTAATCAGTTTTAATATTCATTGTAATTCACACATTCTGTTTTGAAGTGTCATTGTCGATTTTCCCCATCAACACGAAAAGTTGGACAAACACGATTTTGCCTGACTGAACAAAAGTAATCATAACTTTTGATTTGTGAAAGTAAATTAAATGAAATTGACTTTATCAGAAAGAAAATTTATTCTGCTTTAAAGTGATAGGCTAACATTGTGGAGCTTCAATTTAAAAAATTGTCAAATTTTGATATCTGAACTACATAGTAGTGTTCATATGGACAAATAAACACCCTAGAATACAAAAGTTTGGAAAGTTACACTGCCAATGGCATGTTATGCATGAATAAACAATTACAACTCGGGGCGAGTTTAAATAGCGTAGGTGTACACACAGTAAGTCTATGGGAGAAATGGGCAGGTGAATCTGGTCAACTTACGATTTTCACTTTTTCAAAGCACTAAATAATCATTTTGAAATACAATTTTTTCAGAGCGTCATTTTTAGACCTTATCAAAGACAATGGTAGCATGGGGAATCATGTAGCTCAGATTTTTTTAACTGTGGTAAATGTTAGCCAATACCTTTAATGGGATACCACAAACACATACCTCTTGAGAAAAGAAATATCTCAAATAATTTTCTCCCGATTGGACCATTTTTGGGGGGACACCTGTATTGCAAGGATCACAAGCTGTACAGACTGGTCTGTGATATCAGCACGTAATTAATTCACTGGAATTTAAACACAGTGTTAATCATTGTGGAGTTTCAATTTTTAGAAAACATCAGATGTTTTATGTTCAAATGATTGATTTTAGATAAAAAAACAAATGTATAAATTGTTCATGTGACAGTTTTTTTTAATTAAAAACTTCAAGGTTTTAATGACTGTATTAGATGATAAATTTATTCACATTCTTTCAAATCAACCCCCTTTCACACTTATGGGGCAAAGTTTGGATTGATTTTTTTTTAATCGATTTAGATTATGAAATTTAAATGAAATAAACATATTTTTGCTATCTAATATTTACAAACCTGATAATAATAATAATAACAATCCAATTCAAGTACATATATATTTATGCACATTTGATAATCCTACGAAATATGCTAACTGACAAAATAATATCTACTAAGGTTGCAAAGGTGTCAACCCAAATGAATTATATCTAATACCCATCTAAACCATGCATTTGTCATCAGAAAGCATGACTTCTAGCACCATCTACACGTACTATCAAAACTGAGATTTAGCCCGGTCCAGGTTTATTTATTATTATTAATAAATTATGAAAAATCGAATCACTATTCCATACGGTTGCAAATGTTGCAACCAAGCAGAATTATGGTAAATTCCCATTAAAAGTATGAATGAAAACATCAAGATTTCACAACATTGTCATAAAGCGGTTGGAGTATTGTGCACGGGAGCTAACAGTAGACCAGTGAGCTCCACGAAGTGGTGACTATCAAAACGCTAACATGATTTGGGTAGAACCGCGCACGGCAAATAAAACAAGTCTGATTTCGGTCCCTAACCTTACTTTTGTGATGTATAATAATACTTACCGATAATCACAAGAGTGAGAGCTCGATGACTTAAATTGACCATGATTGTTATCTTGTACATAATGGTAACTTCACCTCAATACACGACAGTTAATCAGTAATTCACAATTTCACTTAACCTGAAGGGTACGAAACACACTTGCAAACACTACCACTAGAGTAGACGAGACACCTTCTACAGCTAGTAAAAGAAAGGTGATGGATATTCTATACACGGAACTAGTTACCCATTTATACAGGTGGTATATATAATACAGAAAGGTTGTAGCATACTCTTTCACTTTGCACATTTTTTTTCACCCCATTTATGACCTGAAATTTGCTTCTTTTCGGTTGAATAAATCTATTCAAGAAGACATGTGCATTGTATTCACGATAATAAGTTTTATGTGTTATTTTTCTGTTGCGACTTCCTCAGTTTGAATCATATGTGATCGTTGATCAGTATCATCCTATGGTGACGTCAAAGAAAACGGAAAGGCTTATTCTTCATGATGTGAATATAGCAGAATACTGAACTACTACTACTACTATACCACTACTACTAGTACTAGTACTATTACTAGTACTATTACTAATACTACTACTAGTACTACTACTAGTACTAGTACTACTACTACTTCTACTACTACTACTACTACTACTACTACTTCTACTACTACTGTTACTACTACTACTACTACTACTACTATTACTACTACTACTACTACTACTACTACTGCTGCTACTACTATAGTAGTATAGTAGTAATGGTAGCCTACTACTACCACCTCTACTACTACTACTACTACTACTACTACTACTACTACTACTACTACTACTACGACTACTACTACTACTCATACTACTATTCTGCTACTACTTCTACTACTACTACTACTACTACTACTACTACTACTTCTACTACTACTACTGCTAATACTACTACTATTACTACTAACTACTACTACTACTACTACGACGACGACTACTTCTACTACTACTACTACTACTACTACTACTACTACTACTACTATCTACTACTACTACTACTACTACTACTACTACTACTACTACTACTACTACTACTACTTCTACTACTACCACAACTTACTACCGTTACTACTACCCTCCCTACTCAAAATTATTGCAACATCCACTATAACGCATGCATTTTGAGTTGAAGGGGTCTTTCTATTATGATGTCCTAATAAAGTTTATTATTGGAAAATAAATTATTTGGAAAGAACTCAATGAATATATATTTTTTCTTTCTTCTCCAAGGTTGAGAGATTATTAAATGCAGGCGCACCCACGACAGAGGAGCTGGAACTTAACGATTTAATTTTTTTCGCCTCCCTATAAGGGTGGGGTGTTAATTCATACTAGCATCGTAGTTCGATTTAATTTTTGCCGTAAAATGGTTTTGATGGTTTGGAAAGACTTCCTACTAACAAAAAATGCCAATATGTTCCTTTGATGCTGTCTCAGAAAGAAGGCACCACGCCGCGAAGAAGAAAGCGCCCCCATCTCCATAAGACAGTGATATAGGGGAATAAGGCTATTAATTCGAGATGATGGTCTTCTCTCCACATTATTGTATCCAATGTACTGAAAAGTCGCATGACAGTAAATTTTAGGATGTTTTCAATAATGAACCGCCTTTAGGATTGAGAAACAATAGCAAATTAGAACTTGAAGAGTTCTTGTCTAAAATATGGGGCATATCCTCTTATATCACTGCCTTATGAAGATAATAGGAGCTTTCGTCTTCGCGGCGAGGTGTCTTCTTTCTGAGACAGCTTCAAATAAACATATTGGCATTTTTTGTTAGCAGGAAGTCTTTCCAAACCATCAAATCGGTTTGACGGCAAATATGAAATGGCATTACGATGCTAGTGTGAATTAACACCCCACCCCTATAGGGAGGCGAAAAACTATTAAATTTTTATGTTCCTGCCCCTCTGTCGTGGGTGTGCCTGCATTAGACTCTCCGCCTTAGAGAAGAAAGGGGAAATCATATTCATTGATTTCTTATCAAATAATTTGTTATTTTCCTATAATAATCTTCATTAGGACATCATAACAGAAAGACCCCTTCAACTCAAATTGCGTGCGTTATTATTGCAATACTTTTGAGTAGGGAGGGTAGCTTACTACTATACTACTAGTACTACTAGTACTTTACTACTTGACTGTACTTCTACTACAACAACATCTACTACTACTACTACTACTACTACTACTACTACTACTACTACTACTACTAATTAGTCTTCTACTACTACTACTACTACTACTACTACTACTACTACTACTACTACTACTACTACTACTACCGTTTCACCATTTCATTATTTACCTAAACTATAGACTGACTTACATCAGAAGTTCTTGAATGAAGTAGAAGTATATGTATACATACACATAATCATACGTTGCAATTATCATTTTTCTTTTTTTTCTTTTCTTATCAAGTGCACAAAACTTTTGATTTGATCAAAGTAATTAGATTCAATATATTTTGATTAAAATACATTTTATTTTCTGGTAATATAACGCATTGTCAAAATCTTAGAAATATACACCCTCACACTAATAAGATAATTAGACCCCGATATTTATATTTAACTTATACATAAATAAATAGTATTTTAACGATAATACCCGCCTTTGGTCTATCCAGTTTTTTGAAATTATTCTGCATGTGATTGTTTTGTTGTTCTGGTTGGTCGATTGCGCATGATGTGATTGATGATATTCCAGCTAGATCCGTGGAGGTATCACCCTTTGACGACAATCCGGGAATAGTCGACTATGTTCGGATTGACGTTATTATGTGTGACGTCAATCTAAGTATAGTCGACTATTCCCGACTGTCGTCAAAAGGTGATGCCTCCACGGATCCGCTTTGTGCGTGAACAATTTGTTCAGACTTGGTTTTTGCCGTTTAATTTCATTTATCGCAAATTGAACGAATTCAAGTCAATCAGAGTCCCAGTACAACGGGTGAGTAATTTTCCTTTTTGTGACTTCTTAGCTGCTTTCATGTTCATAATTATCTATGACGGATGAAAAATAATTATGTGACGTCGAGAGGGTCTCTGCAAGAAACTAGACGCCCAGGTTACGATGATTGTTAGATGAAGATGTAGCCGGCAAATAACAGGAATAAGTTAAGAAAAACAATGACAATGTAAGTAGGCCTATTGTGAGTATACATGGTGATAAAGACAGCCTAAATAATGGGTACTGTGTGACACTCACCCTCAGCAAGGCCCTATAAATTAGTTAATTTGTATTAATTTTACGTCTTTGCCCGTTTCCTCCCTAGAAAAAAACTTGTCGAAACAGCTATAGGCGGGGGGGGGGGGGATCTTATCGATTCAAACAGTGCATGCATTACCACGGCGCGACTAACACACGTCGGGCGGCATGCATCGGTCACGCATGGCCAGCTCCACGCCAGTGCACGTGCGATCTGATTGGTTGGCAAGAACCCCAAATCTGTCTTAAATTATGCCTGTTATATAGTTGCTTGCTACATGTTCCTTTACTTTCCCTAAGACTTGCGCCCCTCAGGAAAGTAATACAGCTCACGTAACTGTGGTAACCTCGGGCTCGTCGTACTATTTAGTAAATTTCAGTATGCAATCTTATCTTTTTTTCGGAATTTATCAGATGTTGCAATATCGGCAATTGCCTCCAGAAAAATAATAAAACAAGTTCCTAAGTTTGTATTAAAGGTAAATGACATGATTGGGGTAGTCCTCAACTTGGCTAAAACTATTCTAGAATCAAGTAAACTATACAAGGATTCTCCGGTGAAAATTTTGCATTCGAACGTGTACTCATTCTAAAATAAGTAATGTTAATATCCCTCGTGGCAGGCAAGCCCGTTGTGTAGCTCTCTAAGGCTTTTGTTTTTATCCGGGCACGATGAAATTACAATACTATTATGTTCATTCTCCTTAAGTAAACAAATTACAGACAAATCCTTCCAGCTGGGATATCCACTCCACCTGGTGTATAGTTGGTATGTATTTCAACTCATTTGGTTCTTGAGGCATTTTCAAGTGTTCCCAATAATATCACTAACCCTTAAATGCACTTACTTTAGACAATACTGATATATTATAAATGGAAGCTGCAAACGTTTTAGATCGCGTATCGTGTTGATAATGTTTGCAGCTACAGTGTATGTTAGCATTCACCTCACTGACTCAATAGTAACATAATTAGACGACCAAGTTACCCTGATCACTATATTTTTTCAAAAAATAAGTCTGCTCACGAACTTGTCGGGATGAATAGGCAGAATAAATTCTAAAGGGAAAGTTAGGAACTAGGAATATTATTCATGCGAGGAAGAATTTTGTGAAAACAGGAACATAATGATGAATATACCCCACCATATTGTTGCAGAATTTGGCACATCTCGCCTCTATCCCAAATTTGCTCAATCATTTTCAAAATTATGACATAATTCCTCTCTTTTTCTTTATTCTCTGATTGTTTATATTGTTAGTGTTGAAACTCCTTGCCGAGCCTGAAACCCACGCCACACTTTCAGTCTTCTTCTAATTTACTGTTGAATTTGTATTCTAAAGTGTGTATCCTATTGTTTCTTATACCGTTGTGAAAAACTTGGAGAAAAACCACGTTATCGTCTAAGTTACCTACCCCCCCCCCTCCCCTCGCACCTGCGCAGTATATTTTCATTTGAATGCATATAAATAAGATCAAATCATGGGAATAAAGCGGTTGGATGTGAAATTATATGCTATTATCTTGTTGCTAGAAGAAAGCGAAATATCTGCTAATTGGGTGGAATATGCGGAACCAACAGAGCCGTTGATATAGAAGAAGTTTGGCCAAATTGTTTTCCAGAGATTGTTATTCTATGGAAACTGAATTTGAATGTGAAATTGTTGTTACTGTTAAATTTAACAGCGCATGTCAATCATTGTCTTATTAATTCATCGCAAAGCATAGAACCCGTTTTTACGTGATTGTCATTACATGACGTCAGGATCCATGTTGTAACCACCGAACTAGAACCTGCACACTAGAAGGCTTCTGACTATTTCCGTAACACAGACCACCGTGTCCCCATCCGCCATGTTGGTTTGGTCCTTAACTCTTAATGTGCCGAAGACGCACATACACATGATGTCCATAGAGGGTTAAATCCTCTGGCACGTTCAGAGTTAATGATGTCACATTTATTGTAATGTACGCGTTTACCTGCTCTCATTAATTCCTTTTAAGATAATCGTTGGTTAGTCAACAAAGACTAATTTAGTTGGGGGCAGGGGCGTCGATCCTGGGGTGGCAAGGGGGGGGGGGGAGTCGCCACCCCAATGAAAATATTGGGGGGGGGGGTAAAACATATCGATTCCCCCCCCAAATATTTTGACAACTTGAAAAAGTGCAAGGTATGTTTAAAAACCATTGGAAAGCACTATAAATACTATTAAACTTAAATACGAATAAACATACAAAATTGTCAACGCAAATTACTGTATTGCAATTTGCCGTGCGCGCGCCGAAAATTTTTGACATTTTTACTCCCCTCCCCCTTCCAATCCGAAATATAGATCGAACCCCCCCCCCCGGGGGGGGGGGTAGTGCGGGAACGTTACACAGTCTGCACAAGTCGTCTAGCATCTATTTTTTTAGTTCGGTGGTTGTAATCTGTATACATTTAGAAACCATAAATTCTTTCCATAATATGGCTCTGGCAGTCAAATAGTAACGACGCCATTACAGTCACTTCAGCGATACCAAACAAACTGGATGTTCACACACGCGTTCTTTGTTAATATTTTACTAACGATGAAAACAAGTTTTTATGAAGGCAGGCGCGGTTCTAGAGCAAAAAATTTTTAGGGGGGCTACAGGGGGCTTGACGGAAACATGCGAGGAGCGAAGCGACGCAGAGCCTGGGGAGGGGGATACCCCCTCCCACGGTAGAAACTTTTGAAAAATACGCAAGTAAATGCATGATTCTGGGCATGGTAAATAAATATTTTAAAGGTATAATTTTATGAAGATTATTAGGGATTAAATTTCAAAAGATTACAGGAAGTATGTGAAAATTGTAATGGGAATTGCTAATACTTGCGAGGGAGCGAAACCCTCCGAACGGGGGGGGGAGGTGTGAAGGGGGAATACCCTCTCACACGGCAGGAACTGGTGAAAATACCATAGAAAGAGATGTTTTTCTGTAGCAGGGTAAACATATATTTTTAGTAATGTATTTTATCAAGATTAGGGATTGGAAGTCATACTCTGCGAGGGAGCAACGCGACGGACAGGGGAGGGTGTGGGAGGGTATACCCCCTCCCACGGTAGGAGCTTTTGAAATACACATAGAAAAGACGTGATTCTGGGCATTGTAAACGATGTTTTAAAGGTAATATTTTATGAAGATTATTCGGGATTATTTCCAAAAGATTACAGGAAGTATGTGAAATTTTGTAATTGGGCAGTGATACTGCGAGGGAGCGAAACCTCCGAACGGGGGAGGGTGTGGGAGGGGGATACTCCCCTCCCACGGTAGGAACTTTTTGAAAATACGCATAGAAAAGATGGTTTCTAGGCATTGGTAATATACCTAATTGTAAAGACATATTTCATAAGTTCATTAGAGATTATTAGGATTGTTGCAGGTTTTCTAAAACATGCTACAGGAAATATATGAAAAACTGTAATTGGTACTCATACTTGCTAGGGAACAAATCGACCGAGCGGGGAGGATGTGGGAGCGGCGCATACCCCTCCACGATAAGAGCTTTTGAAAATATTCATAGAAAAGACGGGTTTCTAGGCAATAGGTAAGTACATATTTCAATGGTATATTTTATCAAGATTAGGATCGGGTATCATACTTGCGAGGAGCGAACAACCGTGGGGGAGGGTGTGATAACCCCCCTCCCACGGCAGAAAAGTTTTGAAAATACGCATAGAAAAAACGTGATTCTAGGCATGGTAAATACTATATTTTGAAGGTTTTGTAAAGATTCTTTACTGATTGTAGTCAGGATTCAAGGAGATGTAGCCTACAGGAAGTATGTGGAAAACTGTATGTGAGTAGTGATACTTGTAAGGAGCGAAGCGACGAGCTGGAGGAGTGTGTGTGAGAGGGGTCCCCTCCCACGTTTGAAAATTTTTCAAATACAAATTAGGCATGATAAATGGAATATTTTAAGGTATATTGATAAAAAATTCAGGATTTCAGAAAGATGTTCAGTATGTGAAAAACTGTAATTCGGTATTCATACTTCGAGGGGTGCGGAGACGGGTGTGGGATGGGAACCCACGACAAAGAAATTTTAAAAATACACGTAGCAAAAGACATGTTTCTAAGCACAGTAAATACATATTTTAAACGTGTATTATGCAAATTATTATTGGATTGTTGTCAGTATTCAAGAGAGATGAACAGTAAGTAAGCCTATGTGAACAAAATGTTAATGGGTAGTCGAGGGAGCGAAGCGACGAGCGAGCAGCGTAGGAACTTTTTGAAAATATGTAATAAAGAACGCGTTTCTGGGCATGGTAAATACATATTTATAAAGTCTTGTAACTTCTTTCTATTATAATATCTTTGCTCAATCACTTTAGTTTATTTATTAATATTTTCATTGTAAAACATTTTGGTCCGAAAATTTTTTGGGGGCTTGAGCGATTTTTTTTGGGGTGGGGGCTCAAGCCCCAAAGCCCCCCCCCCCCCCGGTAGAACCGCGCCTGATGAAGGGTACATCTGAAACATTTTTTTTTTGTCCTTTACTTAAGCCAGTCCACAAACAAAATTATAATTAACATTGGGGAACATACCTGATTTCCAGAGGTGCGAGTATAGTGCGTAGGCTTAAATATTTGATTGACAAACATCTTCGTTTTATCCAGTGATAGGCTTTACATATTTATAAGATATTAAACAGAAGTCGGAGAATACATTGGATGCGTATATAGCACGAATATCGTTGATAATTGAACCGAAATAATAGCTTCTAACCGAGGAGATAAAATTTCAGCAATCTTCCCATTCATATTCTGACACAAATATCTGAAAACATCAAACCTGCAACAAATTTCAGAATGACATATTAGGAATTTCACATGATTAAAAGATATCGCAAAAAATGCCACACGCCCAACATCTTAAGTTTTCATTTATTTCGAAAAAAAAAATCAGAGCGGTTTAGAATGTGAATATTTCAGGGCATTAAAGGCAAGGCTCACCCTGACGTCAAGTTTGGTTTTAATAAAAGCAGAAAAATGAGAGAAACATATAATAAAGTTGGCGAAAAGCCGCAAAGAATAACAGAGTTATGAATTTCTAAGTTTTAAATTTTGTGACGTCACAGCGAGCAGCTCCCCGTATGTTATGTAATATAAATTCCATAAAAGTGCCGTTTTCGCAGATATTTGAAAATGATTTTACTTGTGCATTCAATACATTATCAGAAACAATAATGATAACCCATTAAGTTATCATGTAACCATTAAAAAACTGGCGATTTATGGAATTTATATTACATGACATCATGGGAAGCTGCTCGCATGTGAATCACAAATTTAAAACTTTGAAACTTCATAACTCTATTATTATTGCGGCGATTTTCCCCAAACTTGGATTAATAGTTTCTCTCATTTTTCTGCTTTTATTCAAACTAACTTGACGTCAGGGTGAAACTTTGCCTTTAAAGGATAAAACCCAAACGAAACGGTGCTTTTAATAGCGTGCAAAGGACTGTCAACGAACTTAATTGAGCAGTGTAAGAACAAACACACAAAGTCAGGAGAAAGCGAGGATCTTGTGACCAGCCCAGGTCTGGATGGCATTATTACAGAGAGGTCCGTTGCAGCAAGTCGATTGGAATTGAGAGGACTGGAGCCACCCCGGTTATTTTTCTGGTGGACTCGTCACATCCTTCGCCGTAGGCGGCGCAATAACGCTCTACCTCGTTAACGAGAACGTTGATGGTTGTTGTAGCTTCTGTGTGAGTAAAGAATTTAGAAAATTCAAAGAACCTGCTGCATTTGAATCTTGACGGAATTTTCATCTTGTTTATAAAGTAATGAATTTATCTATCTATCTATCTATTTAACTATCTATTCTATCTATCTATCTATCTATCTATCTATCTATCTAAAAATGTATTGGAATTTTTTCTCCCTTGACCGTCAACTACAGGCGGGAGCATGGGTTCACGTACCCCTTCCACCAAAAAAGCCTGTGCGATGCTGAAAATCTGGAACAGTGACACCTTTTTACTTACGAAAATACAAATACTTTGATTCTCAGTCTGTCAGACCTTGCGTCTATCGGATGTAACCAGTTTCTCCACTCGTCCGAAAACTCAATGCAACTTAATGTTGGTAAATAATGTCAAGAATTTCGTAACGCTCATTGGATGAAATGATTAAATAAATTGTGAGTCGTCAGATTCTACATTCTTCCCCTTTTAAGCAAGCTTAGCAACAGTGATGAGTTTACGAACACTGCTATTCTCTCAAACACGCACCCCAAAGACCCGGACAATGCACCACATAAACTGCTGCAAGACTTACGTCGAGTCTGTCCGCAGCCTCCATGGAAGTAGCACCAGAATTTCGCTGTAACTCGCACTCGTAACAGGGTTGCGAAATGTGATACTGTTCGGCCATGTCTCGTAGGAGAATGTTACAGAAATTCGTGTCGTTGCAGCAGAGGTG
>JZLH01S0109606.1:21489-43548 GCA_001188425.1 Eucidaris tribuloides | reverse complement strand
GTCAATTATTCCTCGTGGCAGGCAAACCGTGCTGTGTGGCTCTCTATGGGACTTATTTTTATCGTTCCCCAATAAAATTAAAATACTAGTATGTTCATGCGTGATTCTCCTTATGTAAACAAATTACAGACAAATCCTTCCAGCTGGGAGATCCACTCCAGCTAGTGTATAATTGGTATACATTTCAACTCATTTGGTTCTTGAAGCAGTTTCAAGTGTTCCCAATCAGGTCACTAACCTTTAATGTTGATCTTACTTTTGTAAAATTAAAAATTAAACCATTACATCCTGGGGGAATATTGCATATCTCTGTTAAGCATTTTTTCAGAGGTGGGGCATAGCAGGATGTAGAAGAATTTAGGGGAAATGTCAAAAACTATATCATGCATATTTTCATATGGTATTGAGTGATTTAGGGATATACAGACCAATAAACATCAACAGAATTCAACATGCATTTGGATTGTAGTGGACCTGTATGGTGATTGATTATATGCAACCTTAAAATTCTGAAAATATATATTATATTGCAGAATAGATTGTGTCTAGCAGTATTTTTGTCTCGCCTGGACGTGTTCAGGAAGAGACTATGAAATCACTTTTCTGTATGTATGTAGTATGTAGTATGTAGTATGTCTGCTCGATTTTGGTTAAAGTTTGGTTAAGATGACTGTCAAGTGAAAGTGTTGGCTTCAATTCCAAACCAAACTTGGTAACAATGGATCAATGGGTGGGACTAAGGGTATTAGATGGGTTAAAGTCATGCAGGGTGCATCTGGGGGTCATCTAGAGAGTCAATTTCATAGGACATGTACGGAGTTCTTAAGT
Organism: Eucidaris tribuloides; assembly: GCA_001188425.1. Classification (NCBI taxonomy): domain Eukaryota; kingdom Metazoa; phylum Echinodermata; class Echinoidea; order Cidaroida; family Cidaridae; genus Eucidaris; species Eucidaris tribuloides. The sequence goes on along the minus strand of JZLH01S0109606.1, from coordinate 42,720 downwards.
ATTTGTTAACTTCCGCTCATTCTTTTTTGATGCATCAATTTTGTTCACACTTGGTACATAATGATCCTTGGTAATACCACATGTGTTGATGAGAATGGTGAGTCAAAGGGATCTAGGGTCACAAAAGCGTCAAGGATATGAGCCATGCGTAACCATGGCTCTCATTCTTTAGTTGTTCTGCATCACTTGTGTTCACACTTGGTTACAATATCGCTTGGGTAATACACATGTGTGTTGATGAAGGAATGATGAGGGTCAAAGGTGCGTCTAGCGGTCAAAACGGTCAAATGACATCGAGGCCTGCTCTTCATATTCTTATTTCTACATCAATTGGTATTCACACTTAGTACAAATGAACCTTGGGTGATACGCGCATGTGTGTTGATGAGGAATGATGAGGTCAAAGTCATCTGGGTCAAAAGTTAAAATAATGTATATTCTGCATCAATTTTGTTACAAACTGGGATCAAACAATCAGTGGGAAAATACCTCATGTTTCTCTTAATGAGGATGGAGAGGTCAAAGGTCATCTAGGGGAAAAGGTCATATTGCATGTTTTATATTGATCGCGAAATCAGGCGAGACTCGTGTTTGTGAACCACCTTGTTGTACGTGCAAATCGTCTACCTCATTAAAGCCAACATAATTAATTATTTGTGGCGGAAATGATATTACTATAGCACATGTGACCTGGCTGTAGTCCGACGTGGGCTCTTACCTTAAAAGTGGCACTTTAAACAAGGAGAGTACGGTGGCCAGACGGCGTGACATTTAAAGGCTGCGAGAGTGTCGGCGACATCGACGAACAAGCTTTCGTCTGGATGAGAGCTGTGACGATTCCTTTAATGGGTGAGGTCGTTGTCAGTTTCTGGGGTCTAAGGTGTCGTTGCCGAGTGTCTTTCGGAAGAGTTCTGTCTTCGACATCATCCATCATACCACAGAGATGAATTTGTGTCTCCACCTAACAAAGTTCCGCAAAGGGGAATGTAAAATGGGCTTTGTTGGTCTGTGTGTCTGTGTGTCTGTGTGTTTTCAAAATTTGCTAAGTTTTGATTCTGATTGCTTAGACTGATAAAGTTAGGTGGACTTCCAAATTTTTACACAGAAATGTGAAATTCATTAATTATGCTAATTTGTGCAAATATGAAATCAAATTTGAATGATGGCAAAAAATGGTACTTCTCCTTTATTTCTTAGCAAATTCAGAGTTTGTTTCTTTTATCTGTTAGCACCATTCCAGAGATCTGATAGTGATAAGAATTACTCTGTCAGAAAATTTTAATTTTAATCATTACTTTGAGTATAATTTTGCAGGAAATGTTTAAATTTATATGTACATGTAAGTTCTATTTTTGTATCTTTGTTTTATATCCAGGGCCCCATGGGAGACCAACTTATTGTTGAATGGGCTCCCTGGCAAAATATTTGAATAAATAAATAAAAATAAATAAAATTATTTCAAAAGCTGTGAATCCTTTCACAAAGTGTATAGTCTTTGCAAAAAAAAGATGGGCATACATTGTACATATATTTCTGTTATAACTTCACTTTCAAAAACTCTCATTGCACCCATTTTTTAATTTTTTTTCAGTGCTGTGGGCTTCCAAACGAAGGTTACAAGTGTACCTTTAACGTATATCTGCACTGTAAATACATGTACATGTATATCCTTGTTATGGTATTGCAACATGAGAAAAGCCAAATGTCAGAGAAAATTTACGGCACTTTATACAATTTAAATCTTCCCTGGATAAAGCAAATAAGCGGTACTGTCTGTCCGCTCCCACCGCAAAGTTTATCAATACAACCATTATTTTGTGAATATGAGTTAATTTTGGCAAACTAATTAGCGTCCATACAGTCAATTCAGATAAAGGTCAAGTGATATTAATATTGGAAGTATACCCAAAATATACATTTAACAGAACATGTTTGTCACAGCATGAACATGTACTGTACTGTATGTATACAAGTACATGTATGTTCAGGATATATGTAATTTAAATTCAAATATAGATGGGCAAAGTTCTTTACTACTAAAACTATGCAAAATTTAAAGTATATTATGAACATGTTCTTTAACAACTAGTGTTACTCATATTGGTAAGACCAATATTATCAAAGCTACCAACATTTCAAGAAAAAATAATTTATCTGAATCTAAAATCTGTATATCAGAATTTTGCCATGTGACAAGAATGGTAGGAAGAATTTTAAAAAAAATCAAAATTTTGTTTCTGTTTTTTTTTTTATTATTGAAAAGTCATAGGTTCCAGAGATGGATTGAACTAAATTCTATCAAATCAGCTCTATTCCCTCATGCGGCAATAATAGTTGGGTTAATATTTTTTTTTAAACAAAACAAGGTTGATTTTAACAATTTGAGTGCCTCCACACCATAACTGTTGGGATGCATTTTGATTCAAGTTCAGAAATCCAATTTTTGTCGAGCCCACTGAATTGGAGGGAGACTAAGGGATCACTTTGGCGACTGTCCGTCCATCTATCTGTCTTTCCGTCCACCCGTCATCCGTCCGTCCGTTACATTTACAAAAATTTGAGTAACTCTGTGTAAAATGTTCCAATTTCAATCAAACTTGGATGGAAGGTTGATCATACAGACTTCCAAATTTTGAAGTATGTGAAGGTCACCACAAGGTCAAAGGTCACCGGCAGGGGTCAATTACCTTTTTCAGCCCAGTTTTTTGAGCAAGTTTCTATTATGGCCCATAACTTTGCCCCCATTTGCCCAGTTGTGACCAAATTTGGGTGGTAGATGTCTAATAGGGAGTTGAAAGTCATTAAAAGGTCAGAGGTCACCAGCAGGAGTCAATGACTTTTTTGAGCCCAATGTTAAGTTTATTGAGCAAGTTTCTATGTACATGTATGTGAAACTGGGCGAGACACATTTTGGCTATCGCCTTGTTATGAATAAGTGTTCAAATTCTTACTAAAATGGGTTTATTTCAGGCAGTGGAATATATTAAACATAGCTCACGGCTATATGAAATGAGTAAAACATGTTTTTATTCCTGTTGGTGATTTTTTTCAGAGCAATGCTGGGTTTGGCTGGTTTACCATCCCTGATCCAGTTAATTGGATTCCTGTTTCTTCCCGAGTCTCCTCGATGGTTGATTGATCACGGGCATCTCGACCGAGCCAAAAAAGTACTTTCCAAGACGTGTGGCCCGGAAAATTACATCACTCAGTTTGAAGAAATCTATGAAGATACACAGGCTACACAGCGATTACAAAGGGAACAAGCAAGTATGAAAAGATATTCTCGTAATGCAAAATATAACCATTCTAGGGTTTTTGCTAATAGTGTTTTAGTGGGTTGAATCAGTTGGGGGATGTGGACCAAATTAAAGACAAAAGTCTTGAAATGTCAAAATACACCTACATGTACAGCAATGAAAACAAAGTGTAGTGAACTAGTCCATCCAAACAAATTTGAGTTAAAATACCAGAGAGCTACACCAAACTTAGCAAAAACCCAAAACTATATTGATTTACATGCTGTAGTTTTCAGATGATTAGAGAGCAGACACCACTGTACATACAGTATATTATCTATGGCATATTTTGGAAGACCTCCAGGACCATTTGTTTCCTAAATACTTTCCATAATTCATTACTCTTCAAACAGGAAACTAAAAACTCATATTCTAATATTAAAAGGTAAAGTCATCTAGTCAAGGTTAATGAGATAAAAGGCATCTCTTTTGCACGTGCCTAAAAATTAACATGTAAATATACTGGTATATAGAAGAAAATACCATCTACGAACCTGGCATCAGTAAAGTATCGGAGTTAAAAACTCAGTTTTAGTGGAATTATACAGAGATAGTAACCGTTATACTTTGATTTGAATTACTGTCTCATAGAGACAAAAATTCCCAGCACAGAACATACACTAAACGGCAGTTGGATTTTTGTGCATTTTTCAAATTCTAGGTAATTCTTGACCTTCAGATTTCACAGACATTTCTTAATAAGTAGCGTAAGGGCATGAGTGATGTTTTGATGTGCTGTAAAAGAGGTGCAAATGAGATTCAAAGCAGTTATCAGTAAAGTCAGTGAATATCTTAACGAACTTGTTTTTAAATTTGTTGATGTTTTGTGTGATACTAGCAGACTTTCTCTGAATGCCAGTCTGGAGAAAGTAGATGGAAAATATAGGGGAAATTGCTGGAAGCTGATGAAACATGTAACATTGTCAAGTCAATGTTAAGCTAGTGCAGATATTAATTTGTACTTTCCTCAATCTCTGTGGAAAATCGTGAGGATGTAGTTGAATCTTTATTGGCTGTTAACTGTAAATCAGTCTATTTGTGTAATTGCTAATATGTATCTGGCATAATTTTGCTTCACAAATAGGACACTGTCAATTAATGCCATGAAAATAAAAAGTATGACAGTAAACTCACTTGTTATTATACTTTTACGTAGTAGAAGAACTAAATCATGCATAAAACTGGTAGGGTTTTTGTGAAATGGACAAGACATGTATGTTTTCTTTACATTTGTGAATGTATATTATTTGAAATTAATTCCTTGTAGCTTCAGATATATTCACAACATTGTAAAAAGAATGACATTATTTAAAAGGAAATACTCATATCTACAGATGTTGCAAACAAAACTTTTCTTCATCATGCATGTATGGATAGTTGTTGCTGTTCAAAGTTGGCACTTCTCGCCAAAAATTGGTCAATGTGCACTGTTAAAACATGTTTGACATGTGAAGAGTTAAACTATAACATTAATGTGAAAGTGTTTATACTATGACAGGATATGGGCCAGTGATAATCCGTATATTCAAAACACCTCCAGTCTTACGAGCTTTGATTGTCGGCTGTGGGCTGCAGATGTTTCAACAGCTTGCCGGAATCAACACTATAATGTAAGTACACATTGTTACACTATACAGTGTGTCCCAGAAAAAAAATATTCCATCATTATGAATAGTTTCTTCAATAAGTTAGGTATGATTGTAAAACTCTGTTCCTCTTCTTTCATTTGATACATTACTTTTTATCAATCGTTCACGCATATTTGAACTAAAACAATGGATATTGGTGCTACCAAAATTTCATTTGCATGCGCATATTCCATCTTTGAGTCCATTTTCATGGTACAAAATGTAATTGTTTTTGAAAAATAAAAGCATGACGTAAAAATTCAGAATTTTTTCTTTTATATGACACCTCAGACGTAAGAAATGAATTATGTATGCCGGAGAACAAGTAAAATTAAAACATGCCTGTTTTAGCGTGATTTTTTAAATGAATAAATTTTGAGAACGAGAGGCGAGCAGAACAATGACGTACACGCACGGCTGACTTCACATAATATCTTGCTCGGGACACAACAATAAGCTCCGAGTCATGTTCGCAAGGGTAATTTATTGCTTGCTGGCTGCCAATTCCAGAAAACTGTTAATGAATGCATTTTGGAACATTTCTGAAAGCAAGCATCATTTCAAATTGTCTTTTCTCACTGATGCAACGCTAATTTGTCACAAATGTGGTATCATATGAAAGAAGATAAAATCAGCTTTTCAACGGTGCCCTTCAATGTCGAAAATACTCAGAATACATTCAAGCATGAAAGTTTGAATTTCAAATTTGCTCGTGCAAATGATTTTACACCTGTGTCCCTTCTTATTGTCTTTGCTCAGCCATGCGTGAATGGGAATCTCTGTGACCAGTATCAATTGACACATGAGAAAATATGCTTTCCAACCATGTACAACTTATTTTTTATACTTGATTTTAAGATATTGAAATATCTTCCTCAATCTCGGTTTCCTTTTTTCTGGGACACACTGTATAGAAACAGCAGGTGCCACATATTATAAAAAAATAACTTTTAACATGCCAGGGAAATTACCGCTCTACGGACATTGCGTGTATTTTGTGGTGCATATTTGTGACTTTGGCATGTTAAGATTTAAGATTGAAAAAAAAATGTTTAGTGCACTGTTAATCATTGACCTATGTTTATATTGATCGTGAGATTCTCTGTAACTCTTAATGGGTGGAGGGGCAGACATAAAAAACAATATCTACAAGTTCACACTTTCATATTTGTGTGAGGAACACAGTACAATGACTTAGATAACCTACAAAATTAGCCTTGAATGATGTCCATACATATGCAAAAAGAGTAAATTTTTGTACATTTTTAGCTCACCTGAGCCAAAGGCTCAAGTGAGCTATTGCGATCGCTTTTCGTCCGTCGTCCGGCGTTCGGCGTTCGGCGTTCGTCGTTCGTCGTGCGTCGTGCGTAAACTTTTACACATTTTCAGCTTCTTCTTCGAAATGCATGATTGGATTTTGCCCAAACTTGGCAGGAATGATCCTTAGGGGGTGGGGATTCAAGGGTCCTCAAATGGTACACCTGGCCCCCCTGGCAGAGCTACCAAGTCTCCCGGATCCTGCGGGAGAATACTGGATTTGATACAATCTCCCGTTCTCCCGACCCCATGCCAAAATCTCCCGGATAATCGGGATTTTTAACTGTTAAATTGTAAAATTCGTATAAACGACTGTTTTTACGAGTCTAGCATGTTCAACTCCCGTACACCAACGTGGAACCTCTGTATCAGATTTTCATTTTACCCAGTAACTTATCCCAGTGTTTATATAATCGTACGTTGATTTCCAATGTAAATCAGATTTTCATTTTACCCAGTAACTTATCCCAGTGTTTATATAATCGTACGTTGATTTCCAAATAATGTTACTAAACGACTGGTGAAGTAGTCTAACAAGCCAGTTTTTTTCCGGTGCATGCGCATGCATATGCAATGCTATGAGTATGAGTACAGAAGTCCACGCACAATCACTGCGAGGCATTTTTCATTTTTTCAAGCTGAAACTGTGGATCAGCGATGGGATTTACGAGTGGATTACTCCCCGACATTCAGGAATAATTTTAGTGACAATAAGTATCTTGAAGAACAGAAGCGAAGTGGAGATTTTGTCGCCTACTTTGATCGGATATGGACATTTTCTCCGTGACGGTCGCACTCACAGTGTGCATGTGAGCTGACGTTGACCGGGGCGGCTGTGCGATTCATCCACACCATCGCATCGTCAGTGACCATGGCCAGGAATCATCAAATTCCAAGACCAAGAAGGCAAAGTACTTTTCGAAGTATAAAGATAATTTTCATGCGGAATGGGACTGTGTGACAAGATCAAAGAAAGGAGAGTATCATGCCTATTGCTCACTTTGCTCAGTCGATGTATCGATAAAGGCCATATATAAGTCTTTGCAGGGCCAGGCAAGCTCATCTACCACTACTGCAGCCCCTCCCCCCTCTGGACAATAGAGGTATTTTCATGTTAAATGCATTTTTTTATGAATTATTTCAAAAATCATTTTCTTTTAACATAAATCTACTGTATTGCCTGAAGTATATTTTTTGTCAATGACAATTCATGAAATCTCTCTAACAATAATATGCATTTTATTCATCTGCTAACAGTTTTGATGGTTTAGACAGCTGTCGGTTACTATCAAATGTTGTTTCTTAATGTGTTTTGCTACACAAAACTCCCACCCGTGGGACAACGTTCCGCCGCTCCCTCACAAAATCGTGCCTCTACGAAATCTTCTGGATTCTATCATCTCAATGTTGGCAGCTCTGCCCTGGGGGCCCAGGGGCAGGGCCCTAAAGGGCCAAAAGTAGGTAGTTTTCAAACATCTTTTTCTCTAGATCCAGAAATAGTTTAGTTAAGCCACTTTGTGTGTAGATACCTCTATATGTGCTAAAATAATGTTCCTCATGGCCACGCCCAGGGTGGCCCCGTTTGGCCCCTAAAGGGGGCCAAAGTTTGGGATGGGGCTCTATGGGAGTAATTCACATTCACATCAATGGATTTAAACCAAACTTGGTGGGAATGATCCTCAGGGGGAGGGGATAGAGGTTTTCTGGAATGGTACACCAGGCCCCCTGGGGGCCCAGGGGCAGGGCCCATAAGGGCCCAAACTAGGTAACTTTCTAACCACAGGCCCATTTGTAACCAAACTTGGGTGGTAGATGCGTAACAGGCACCTTAATGTTATTTGCGGGTCAAAGGTCAAATGAAGTCAACTGCTTCTTTTTTGGTTGGTATTGGCCCGTTTGTGACTAACTTGGATGGTAGATGCTACATGTATAGTGACCTCAATTTAAATTGGGGTCAAGGTCACATAGGTAGGTCAAAGGTCAAATGTTAAGATACTAGGGCGTGCCTTGTTTGTATAAAAATGGATGTTAGAATTTAACCCGTTGCCTCCGAGATTTTGGAAAATCACATAGAGTTAACACAGGGCACATCCGGTTCCCGTAGCCAACGGGTTAATTAAACTTGGCAAAATCAGCTATATGGCAAGGGGATGCAAAGTTTTCCAAATGGTTCATTTAGCTACATGGGTGCCCAGATATCAGGCTCCAAGGGCCAAAACTATACATATACCTGATATTTTTTCTATGTGTACCATAGAGTGTTTGCGAGATCTCAGGTGAGCGTTGTGCCCCCCGGGGCTCTTGTTAAAGTTGTCTGCTATGAATTCCGCTCACTCACAATCATTTACAGTCATTCAGTCAGACAATCCATCTCATGGTACATGGTACATGTAGACATTCTCAATATGCTAGTTACCGGGCTCTACAAACCTGGGTGCCCAAGTGCCTGGGGCACCTGAAAATCCTGGTCAGGCACTCAGAAAAAAAAGAAACGCCCAATCAGGCAGTGCTTTTTTTCTGCTGAATTTAATCTAAGTACCAAGAAGATAAAAAACAATTAGAGATTGTTTTTGTCCAAGAATTTGGGCATTTAGATTTTACTGTCGGGCACTTGAATCCACAACTCAAGTGCCCGACTGAATCTAAAATTCAAGTGCCTGACTGGACAGTCAAAAAAAAGGTTTTTGTCGAGTTTTGACAGGGTTGGCTGGAGTGGGAAATACTGGCGGTAAATACCGGAAAATACCACCTCGATAATTTTTTAGGAAAATGGGAAATAGTTGGAAACATAGGGAAAAATTAGGAAATACACTTTGGGAATATTTTCAGGTATTGCTCACATAATTCCTTAGTATTTTCTAGTATTTCCATGTACCTCTGTATACATCTTGAGTACTTCCCAACACTTCCCGGTTTTTCCTAGTATTTCCCGCCTGGGTGGGAAATACCTGAATTTACTGGGAAATAGCCAACCCTGAGTTTTGAGTAAGGAGAATGTTTTCCTTAAAACATGTTCTATAACTGCACATCCAAGTCTGGAAATCTAAATTATTTGTCACATTCTACGCATAGAATTATACAAATATCAAAACTCTTGTCCTCTTGTTTTGGTGATAAATTGGCAGTGGACGTCATTTGCTCAAAGAGAGAAAATGTGCACAGGATGATATCGAGGCAACATTGAAATACAAAGGTGCATGAATTCATTGAAGACCGATGCATGTCCATGAATACTAGAAAGCGCTTGATGAAGGACAGTTCATACCCACTAAACACTAGAATCACTGATACTAGGTGTTAAAAATAAAATTTGTTAATTTTGATAGGTAAAAACACAAAAACTATACACCAGATAATACTGGCATGAGTTTGGGTTATAGCTGAAGTGTGAAAATTTTTGTTGGAGGTGGTTTCAATACGATATCAATAATCAGTTTTATGTAATTCATATTTATTTAAAAAGTTAGAGTTCAGATTTTGCTCAAAATCCAACCCCCTGTACAAAATTGAAACTGTACAGAAATCAAATGGTGTGTGTCCCTGGTGTCAGAGTGTGTGCCTTGTCCACGCACAATAGCAACAGACAATGGCTGTGGAGAGTGAATAGTCTAGCAGTCGCTAGGGTACTAATGAATATTAATAAAGCATTTATCTCACTTGGACGTAATGAAACTCACATACCAATGTTTCCAACGTGTGCTATGCCAGCCATTGTCCATTGCTTGAATACTATTGTGTGGGGATTAGACACACACTCTTACACACACCATTTGTTTTCAGTGCAGTCTCAATTTTGTACAGAGAGCTGGATATTGAGCAAAATCTGAACTCTAACATTTCAAATAAGCATGAATTACATAAAACTGATTATTGATATCGTATTGAAACCACCTACAACAAAAGATGCTTTAGCTCTTCACGCTATAATTCCAATTCTCATGCTAGTGTTATCTGGTGTATAGTTTTTGTGTTATTACATATCAAAATTAACAAATTTTATTTTTAACACCTAGTACAGACAATTGCAACCCACAATACATAAATCATAACAATGCCTGCAATATACATGTATGCAGGTATATAAATGTGTCATTCAGTCAACTATTGGTGAATGCATGTCACATAACATTTACTACACATGTGTAGTAAATCCATGATGAAAGACAGTTCAATGTTACTGAACACATACAATTGAAACTCACAATACAAATGCATAACAATGCCTGCAATATTTGCAGGTACGTGACATTTCAGCCATTAGTAAATGCATGTTGCATGACAGTGCATTGCATGCTAGTGACATGTAAATAAACATGTAGAATGTTGATGTTCATCTGGTTTTTATACCAGTAACAAACTACTGTGTCCATGATAGTCTGTGATTTTTATATACAGTGCATCCCCCCCAAAAACAACTGAAATTATAGTTTGTAAAAAAATGGCAAATCCAGTGTTTATATGTATATTCCTGTATTTTTCCTTTTTTTATTATGTGGTTTTTAATTTTGAAGCAAGTTAAGAAGAAATAAAATAAAATATGTGAGTGAAATATAACAATTTTTACAGATATTCCAAAAAACTTGACAATGCATTAAATTGTCAAGTTCAACCAACAAGTGTTTTACTTGTCTGTTTCTTTTGCTTGAATATAATATTTATATATGCAATAATGCAAATTCCAAAATAAATTGTCATCTTTTGAAGGCTACAAAGGATACATTGTCAATAAGGACCTGGAATACAGTATTGCTAAAAAGAACAAGTTAGCTTTTCATTTCAAGAAATTGAAATTTATATTATGATCACTAAATTATTTCCATAATCTGCATAATAATATTATGCTCGTATCGTATTACTCTTGAAGTCTTATGACAGTTTAAGATGACTGCCAATGCACAAAGTGACTATTTGTGTTTCACATCAGTATATGTACTGTATTTTGTAATGTTTCTTACATCTATAGCACCTTTAAGCGATTAGAGGTTGACGCTTGTTCTAAATGATATTTCGCCTGTAGGGCCTTCATCATTTTGTTTTGTCTACCTCGCTCTGACCCCGAACACGGGGGCAGCTTCATCTCATTATGTAGGCTACATGGAGTAGGTGTTGCCGTATGTGTATGTGTGTGCGTCTGTGCGTGTATATGTGTGTGTGAGTGTGTGTATTTGTGTTTGTGTGTGTGCCTGTGTGTGTGTGTGTCTGAGTGTGGGTGTCTGTGTGTGTGTGTTTGTGTTTGTAATCGCCTCCAACCATGGACATTTTGGATTAATTTTACTGTACAATCGCGGACGTACCTTCCAGGGGGGACGGTCCACATTTTTAGATCTTGTTGTAATTGAGTTGCTTATGCGGCATTACAACCAGTAAGCAAGGTCTGGGGGTATATAGAGAACATCCGCATTTTGAGGTTGTGTACTGTAATGTATACGTCCGCAGTTGTCAGAAGTTTCGTCCTCATAAAAATTGCCATCTTTGTCCACTCCTCGGTATTGCCGTGTGTGTCCTTGGTATTACCGTTACAAACATACACTCACATACTCACGTTAAAAATTGTACGTCCTCGGTTGAAGGTGATTACACGTATGTGTGTCTGTGTGTGGGTGTGTTTGTGTGTGGGTGTGTTTGTGTGTGGGTGTGAGTATGTATGTCTGCGCTTATTTTTTTGGGAGGGGGGTGTCGATCAGTGTGTAAACTACAACAGCATATATAAACAATACTAACTAACCAAGAGATGGAGTTGGTCCTGTGGGGGAGTTGTGTGGTAGATTGCTGTTTAAAAGATTCAGCTTGCGGTGCCTGGGGTGACCGGTAGGCCTACCTGTTGCGGGTGTCCTCTCGACCTATACATTTGTAACGCAAGGTGTTTTGGATCGGGCCTCAACTTCCTCCTCTGACAGAGGGAGTCAATTCAATTGATTAAATTGGAGCACACAGTTTTGTTTTTAAAAATAGGAAAAATAAAATTTCCTCTGTCTGAGTGGATATAAGCATCCTCGTTATGATTTTTGGGCCGCGTTAGCTTTCAAGCCTCACCTTTTCAGTCAATTTTGAAAGTTTTGGTAGGAAATGAGTTTAAAAATAGACTCAATATTGTTCGTATTTCGTTTCAAGATCACCTCTTGGTTCATAATGCATCACAAGGGTTCCACTGTACATGTTTTGGGTTAGAAACTGGAAATGTGCAAATGGAATGAACCAAAAAGCATTTAAGTGTTTATAAAAAAGTAAAAATAATGAAATTTTGCATGTAATGAATAATGAATAGTGACATAGTTCCCTCATTATGGGCTGAAAAAAATGTGACGGGAAACTCATAATCAGGTTTCATAGGCCTAAGGTGTACTATCAATTTGCTTTAAGTATTTATTTTTCTTGTCCCCCTTTTTTTTATTTATTTTTTTTCACTTATGTTATGTTTTTTGCTTGTAATTTTTAATCATTGATAATTGTTTATGTACATGATTACATGTATGTTAATTCAATAAAACATATGAAAAAGCAGAACCACAAAACAAAGGCTTATTGTGCAGAAGCATTGGGGCATATGATTGCAAAGACATGTTTAAAATCAAATTTGACTTCTGCTCTTTGAAATGATACATGGAACAAACTTATTTATTCACGCATCTCTGAATACCACAACTTCGAAAAATTAATGTCTGAAACCATTTGCTACACCTACACTTCATAACTTTGACACTATGCACATCAGGAAAAGAAAGAGATGGACACATCTTAGTCACAGTGTCAAAGCTAAACAAGTGTAGCAAATGGTTTTTGACATAAAATTTTCTAAGTCTCGGTACATAGAGATGCATGAATAAATGTGTTTGCTTAATGTATAATTAGAAAGAGCATAAGTTAAAGTATCATGTAAACTGGTCTATTACATCTTCATCACGGTTTACTGTTCATACTTATTATCCAGAATGTTTCAAAGGGGTTGTTCATCCACGGCCAAATTTCGCCTGTCAAACACAAATTTTTTCCCAGCCAAACAACATCCAACAAGTGGGGGGCAGGGGGCCGACACCGATGAAAAGCATTTGTGCAAGCCAAATAAACATTTTTGCCCTAGCCAAACAAGGGGGCTGACATCAACAAAATGCATTTCTGCCTGCCAAATAAACATTTTAACTAGCCAAAAAGCATTCAACAAGCAGGGGGCAGGGGGCTAACACCAACAAAAAGCATTTCTGCCTGTCATATAAACATTTCCTCAGCCTTTGCAAGCAAAAACACAAACAGTGGGGGTGGGGGGGGGGGGGTTGATGTGTACGACGGGGAAATATTAAAATTTTTAATGGCCAATTTTTTGCCCCTGGTTAAATATTTCCAAAATCGTGCCATTCTTAAAAACACTCTCCTCCCCTTTTGAAAGAAGAGGGGGTATTTTTCAGAAAAAGGGGGTGTTTTGAGGGGTGTTAAGACCCCATTTTTAAAAGGGGGTGCTGCTTGAACACCCAAACACTCCTCCACCCCCCCCCCCACCCCCCGATACGGTGTGCTACATAACAATGGGCGTCTACTGGTATGCCCTCCATAGTACATTTCTAGCAAAGCAATGTACTCTAATACACACTAATACACAAACCACTTTCTTTTTAAAGGCAAAATATTGTAAAACACCATGCAACCAACATTGGATTTGCATTGTTTATTTGTTGACCATTGATCATTCTAAACCAAATTCAGAGTGATTCAAACAGCCTTCCATACTTGAAGTAATACTTAATTTCACCTAGGTTAAATTGTCGTTTTTTCTTGCAGGTACTATGCAGCACACAACCAAATTGTTCTTTTTTGTGCTGAATCAAGGCTACCACGTGGCAGGCCCCCAAATCTTACCTGCAATAACATAAATTGAGCCAAAAATATCTGATCAGTCTTATGAAGGGTGTAGGTATTGGTTGTTTTATGGATGAAGCTTTCTATGCACTTCAATTTAGCATTGATATTGTGCGATTATGTATGACATGACATATGGTGAAGTTTATTATTACAGAATAAAAGACCTTTACAGCTGTTGAGTGCTTGTATATTCATGCACTATACCAGCAAATACAATGGCAGGCTAATTTGGTACTAAATATACTACATGGACGCACACAAGTTTGATTGTGTTCTGTATTCTATAATTTCTATTGTTGCAATTGTGGTGGTTTCCTTTAGTTTGTCTATTGCTTTTTTGATAGTAATCACCATCAGGTCTGTCAATGGATTTACGAGAAATTGAATTGTGTTTCTGTTTGTTTTTCCTGTTCCTTATTCACAAAATCATACTACTCAACTATTCAACATGATTTTCTGTGATTGGTTGTGTATTTTCCAAAGAAGGACAATGTTTTGAATGGATTGTGTATATGCCCTGTATCTACTATAACCTGTTGCCTCAGATATTTCATAATGCCATAAAGTTAATACATGCCATATTCTGTTCTTGTGGCCAATAGGTTAAAATTTAAATCATCTGAACAGAACACCGCACATTAGCATCATAGCGGAGTTATAAGCACTTCACATGAATGTTTGCTGTACAACTATCAAAAATTTGTTTCTTTGATTTTCCCTTGTGATAATCTGCAAATCAAGAACATAGTCTTTCAAGGGCATTGACTTGATTGGGTGAAGTTAATAATGGCCCAAGAACTAAATAGGGTGAAACAAATACCAGTGTATACCGTTCACCAGCTGGAGTGTATCTCCTGTCTGGAAAAATTTGTCTTGGATGTGTATACTTGTGGAGATACAAGCATTCATTTACCAGTAATGAATTAATCTGGTGTCGTGATTGAAATTGATCTCATGTGAAGTTGTACAACAAATTTGCCCATCACAGTGACTACTGATAGTGATTATTTCGACAGAACTAAACATGTGACCATGAAATTTAGACACAGCAGAAGCCTTGAACAGTGTATTTGAAGTTAGAGTGCATGTAGTTTTATCCCAAAGTACTGACTTCTTCAAATCCTGCTATTTCACTTTAACTTTCTATTCACACAGGTATTACAGTGCGTCCATCATAAGGATGGCAGGGGTAGAGGATGATTCTACCGTGATCTGGTTATCATCTGCAGTGGCCTCAGTGAACTTCACCTTCACAATAATTGGTGTCTATCTAGTGGAGAAGATTGGACGAAGACTACTCACCTTGGGAAGTTTTATAGGTAAGAGTAATGCTAACCCATTAGAGACTAAATATGAGATATCTTGTGCTGGGGTCTGTGGCGGAGTTGGTGAATGTGTGGTATATCAAAATTCTCAAAAGCAGACTAACTTAATGACCTAACTAAATATAGAATGATAGTTGCATGCTTTATGGAAAGCCAAGTGTTAACACATTCACTTCATGTTTCAGTATTAAATTTTTTATAAAGTGAAAAACTTGCTGAACATATGTTGTAAAGCATGAAAATTTCAATTCATTTCATGAAAAAAATTACATAGTTTTTAGTCATTTGTTACAGATTAACTCTTAGCGTGCCAGAAGATTTAGACCTCTATGAACATTATGTGTATTATTTGGTGCAGATCTGCAACTTTGGCACGTTAAGGCACTAAATGTATAAAAATTGTTTTAATTGGTGTTCCATATAACAGGCAATTATCATTCCAGATTTAGTCAGGAAGTCTGCTTTGAGAATAACAGCCATCGTTGCCACATCAGTTATAGAGGAAGCAGTTTCTGCCATACCTTTTTGCTATCGCACACTTTATGTGCTCTGAGGAAAGACCCAAATATATTGTTAGCGCTGATCTTGAAAATGATACCATTTCAACTATGTTCGGGTTCCATGATGCTTCGTGTGGAACGCTCAATCTCAAATGCATAGAGATAAACCTGTATCATCCATAATGTTATATCATGGGCATTCCAGGGGAGCGTTTCATGAAGAGATTTATCAGTGATTTTCACTGACAACTGTTGTAAGCTACTAAAATCTGTCTTGAAATGCTCCCCAAGAGCAAATTTGTCAGTGAAAATCACCATCAAATCTCTTCATGAAATGTTCCCCAATCAAGTGGGTAACTTTAAAGCCACTGGCTATCATTTACCACACTTAAAGAAATGTTGCTGCATAATCCTTCATGCTCCAAGTGTCTTTGATAAGATCTAAAAATGAAGCCCTGAAAAAATGTATTTCAAAATGATTATTTAGTGCTTTAAAAAAGTGAAAATCATAAGTTGACCGGATTCACCTCCCCATTTCCTCCCAGAGACTTACTGTGTGTGGATCTAGGCTATTTTTTACTCGCCTCGAATACTAATTGTGTATTCGTTCATATCTTGCCAGTGGCAGCATAAATTCCAAACTTTTGTATGCTAGGGTGTTTACTTGTCCATTGAAACACTACTATATAGCTCAGATAGCAAAGTTTAACCATTTTTTAATGTGAAGCTCCACAATGTTAGCCTATTACCGGTACTTTAAAGGGAAAAGCCATGAAAATGTACAGTCTCCAGATATAAATCTAAAATCAAGTAGTTTTTGTGGAGAGAGGGGATCATTAAATCGTCGCTGAATTCACGAAGTGGCGCGCGCGACCGAAGATGCGCGAAATCACTTTTCGAGTAAAACGCGATTAAAGATTTTATCAGTCTTTCAACTGCTCATTGCGATTTGTTATGAAGTTATGTTGTATGATTCAAGCACAGATAGAAAGCCAAGATTCTACTCTCGCCTTACATATCGAATTGTCCTTAACCCCTTGGGCTCGATGCTGTGGGGCACTGTTATTCATTGAGAGACGACGCGATTTGCATGTGGTTGATTTTGAAGGGAATATAAACCCAATTTTTTAAATAAAATTCTTCTCACAATATTTATTTTCTTACTTAATGGTATTTACAAATGTGTAATGTTTGGGAAAGATGCATTAAGCAATTAAAACTTTTCAATTTATCCAATATGTGACCGAAATTTTTGTCATATATTCTGGGCTTCTGTAGAAGCCCGTCGTCTCTGAATGTGCAATGTACTGGGCTTCTGTACAAGCCCGTCGTCCCCAAGGGGTTAAACTAAGTTCAAATTTTAACACAGTAAAGCTTCAAACGCAGGTGTCGTTTTGTAGAAAATGTTGCTTCAGCGAAGGAAGAATCCACGAAGTGGCACTTCGTGTAGAAAGCAAGTACGATTTTGCGCGCACGATCCGGCACAAGCGCTTGTGTCGCTCTGTGTTGTCGCGCGCGCAAGAGAAAAAAATTCACGAACCGGCACAAGCGCGCGCGCCGTTGAGTTTTATATGTACAGAAATGAATGGCGCGTTATGGCGCGCGCGTTTGTGCCGGTTCGTGGATTTTTTTACTGTAGATTTTCAGGCTCGTGTCTGTTTTGCACTTTAATTATCTTTTTAATTAGAGAGAATTGGGTTCTAAAATTTTGTGAAATGAAAGACCATGGCCAGAGAATGACAAAACTGATATTAACTCAAATTTGACTTTGGACGCAATTTTGGAGGTTTGTGCCACTTCGTGAATTCAGCGACGAAATGGGTCTCTCTATAAAGCTTACTTAACAAATACTATAGCTTCTTACATTGATCACAAATTTGTTTGTTCTATTTGTCTTGCAGGTGTTGCAGTGTCTGTCTTATTTCTCTCAGTGTCATTCCTAGTAATTGCAAGAAGTTCACCACTTGTAGATATCCCCAATACCAGTATATGTGGAACTCACAGGTAAGTGTTTGTGTAACCAGTTGGTTAATTAGACTTTATTGCCATAAGCCCAATGAATCAGAATAGGTTTTTTGTACCAGATGACATCTGTATATAAAATATACTGAAATTGATTTCATTGACTCTGACCAGAGAACAGATTTTGTGTTGAATTATGCCTACTTAAGACCTGTAATTATGTAACTGGGTATTTGACTTGAAAATATGGGTTATCAGAAATTATAATGCTTTAACAACAAAGATTAAGATCAATTGTTGATTGTGCTTATGGTTTGGGTTAGTGTTTGGATTAGGATTAGGATTAAGGTTAGGATTAACGGTAGCAATTGTCACCACAACTGTTGAAAGTATGTATGTTTTAGAATCACAAATCTGTGCAGATATTCAGTAATTGAAAATCAATGCAGTGATATACTACTACAACACAAAGTCAAACTCTTGTAAGGTTAGTGTGCAGACAGGTTGTTTGTTAGATTAATAGTAGGATAAACATCATACATGTATGTCATATTCATGTGTAAACTTAAAATGTTACTTACTATAATGTGTATGTCAAATTGTTATGCATGATTTTAACTTGTAATTTATACAACTTACTTAATCAAATGTTTGAAATGTACTCGTATGCAACAACAGCTCCATGTTAAATTTTAGATTTCACCTAACCTTGAAGTGTCAAAATACTGAGATGTAAACTGTGTTTTGGTTTTTGAATCGTCTGACATCACAGCTGTCAATTTGGCATTCTTCACATTCTTTCACATCATCTTCAATTCCATAGTAACTGTGATGCCTGCAGCCTCGATGAGTCCTGTGGATTTTGTTACCAGACCCAATCGGGGTTAATCTACAATGGCTCATGTCTTGTAGCTGATCCCCTACGTGGCAACCAGTCCACAGCTGGTCTGTGTACGTCGGAGTACCTCCTAAACCATGAGAGTAAATGGGCTCATGGTTACTGCCCATCACCCTATTCCTACCTAGCATTGATTGGGTTAATAATGTACCTCATGTTCTTTGCACCCGGTAAGTCGTGATTCAGTTCCTACTTTCTTTTGGCTGTTGCCAATTAGGAGTTCCCACAGCGAATACAATCTCTCCGCTGTGATCTACTGTAAAAGTGGATATTTTCACGATTTTTTTTTTGTACTGGTAAGGTTTGGTGAAGTTTGGTGAAGTTTTTAATTTTGCAAACAGCTGTAGCGGGGTAAGCAACCACAGAAGGCACAAGGCTTCCTCAGTAACTAGCCATGCATATGCACTCTGTTCAAACCAAGTGCAAACACACACACACACACACACACACAACAAAAGAAAAACAAAACTCCCCCAAAAGAACTTTTGTGTGTTTACATTTCATGTTTTTACTTTTTGGCAAGCATCGGCAAAAGCACGAAATGCGTGAAAATGTCCACACCGTGAAATATTCCATGTTTACAGTATTCAGTGATATCTCCTCTGTCACACCAATTATCCTCATATCCTCACTGGTAGAACTATGGGGTACACGTGGGAGATCAAAAGATGCTATAGACCTAGACCCAAAAATAAGTCTATTTCGGTCGGGGATATGTTTTGCTGAGACTACGTCTGGATCCATGGTATCCTACCCATACAAGTAGGGGGAATATAGTGCAATAGATGCTATATTACCCCTTACAGCTGCCTGTATTCTCCTGGGTAAATGTTCAATCATGTCTGAAGGCATGGATTAGGGTTCCAAAAATCCAACACCTATTTTTATAAAAAATTATCATTCAAGTCGCAAACCTATTCTGCTCCCAATATTCATGCCTGAACAGAAGAAATTATGTGGTTAATTCATTAAAGCTGAAATAATTTCAAGTATTAATTTACAAATGCCATTTATGGCCTTGTATTAGAATCATACACAGAGTCAAGCCACCACTCTCATGAGCGCATATCCTCTCTTACCACATACACAAACCTCCATTTTGGTCTCTCTCTTCCTGTTTTCTTGTAGCACCATTTCCAACATCCTTCTCCCTACAGTTCATTTCCTGTGATTTGTCAACAGTGATATTAATTTCATAATCCAATCTGTACAAACATTTTAAAAAAAGTCCAGCCCATTAAAAGCAAGGGATTACAACAGGGAAAGGGCTGTAATACCTTTATTTCGCTTGGAACACATAACTTGCAGGTTAAAGGTAGTAGCACATATTTACACAATTTTGTGGAAATTCTAAAATAAGATAAACTCATTAAAACCTTTATGATAAACTGAAATTATTGAGTTCACAGTATATTTCTCTTGCAGCATCTGCCAGAAGCCGTAAGAAACCAACAACATATGTATATAATTTTTTTTTAAAATATGAGTTAAATGTTTGTTCTTACTTCATTACTGGGAAGCATTGCTAGCTACAAGTAAAACTTTCCATCTATTCTTGTAATGTCAGAAGCCATCTTTAGAAGAATTTTCATGGTGATCGTTTGGGTTGAGGTTTCTGAGACATCTGCTTTTCCACCCTTTTCCTTTTCCTTTTTCCACACTAAATTAATGAATTATGTCTGAACTATCTATTGATAAATTACTCATCAAATACAAATAAATACAGCACTTACACTTAGACTTATAATAAAAGCAGGTCATTTTTATGTGAAAACTTAGTTGCTGTGTGGCATGTGCCTCCACCAGGGCTGCCACTCAAAATTTTAATTTTCCCCTACGCCGCATGCATATTTTCCCCTACAGACACAACTTTTCCCCTACGCCTAGATAACCCATTTTCCCCTACGAATGTTTGTTTTCCCCTACAACATATCCTTAGTAAATGTAATAGATTGATCCCGAATTTCTTCCCCGGCGATGGACAAAACGGACAAATATATACGGAAATTCTGTAAAATCCTTTGGGGATTTAAGGATATTTCTGAAAATATGTTTGTTCTTACTTCATTACTGGGAAGCATTGCTAGCTACAAGTAAAACTTTCCATCTTTCTTGTAATGTCAGAAGCCATCTTTAGAAGAATTTTCATTGGTGATCGTTTTGGTTGAGTTTCTGAGACATCTTGGCTTTTCCACCTTTTCTTTTCCTTTTTCCACACTAAATTAATGAATTATGTCTGAACTATCTATTGAATAATTAACTCATCAAATACAAATAAATACAGCACTTACACTTAGACTTATAATAAAGCAGGTCATTTTTATGTGAAAACTTAGTTGCTGTGTGGCATGTGCCTCCACCAGGGCTGCCACTCAAAATTTTAATTTTCCCCTACGCCCGCATGCATATTTTCCCCTACAGACCAACTGTTTCCCCTCACTGCCTGATAACGCA